>JASKGM010070377.1:0-20469 GCA_034509205.1 Ceratonia siliqua
TTGGTTTCAAAGCATATTTTTGCCCGTTGGCAAGCTTTATTATCATGTTTTGATTTTGATATTGAGTTTATTAAAGGAACAAGTAATTCCCTTCCAGATTTCTTAACCAGGGAATTCTTACATAATGAGGGACTAAAAACCCCTCTTCATGACATTATAAGAGTTACTTCCTAATTTTTTTGGTTGTACATTGTAAAGTGAGAGAGGAAAATAAAAATGGGATTACTGACTTACTCTGGTCAGAACCCCAGTGTGTCTATTTATAATAAAATAGTAGGTTACATCTTGGTTAAACATAGTAGGCCTAAGCCCACTTGGGCAACAGTCATGACACACATAAATACTAAACATAACTAATAACACTCCCTCTCAAGTTGAAGCATATATATCAATCATGCCCAGTTTATTACAAATGTATTGGACCCAAGACCCATTAAGTAACTTAGTAAAGACATTAGCAAGTTGTTCTCCATGCAAAAAGGCATTCTTAACATCTAACTGATGAAGAGGCTAATTTGGCAATAAGAGAAAACGTCTCATCATAGTCAACACCATAAGTATGAGCATATCCCCTAGGCCACTAAGTAGGCCTTGAGGCAAGCAACTAAACCATCAAGATTAACTTTCACTATATAAACCCATTTACATCCCACAACCTGTTTACCAGGGGGAATAGAGACAAGGTCCCAAGTGTGATTGTGAACAAGAGACATTTCTTCCTTCATAGCATAGATCCAACCATCATGAGCAAGTGCTTCCCTCACAGTATTAAGGACAGGAACAGAAGCAAAGGAGGCAACAAAAGACCGAGAAGCAGACAACAATTGGTCATAGCAAACAAAGGAAGAAATGGGATAGTTGCAAGAACGTTTACCTTTCCACAGTGCAATAGGGAGATCAAGACTAGGATCCGGAGACAAGGTCGGCGGTAGCAGGGATTCAAGAATCTCAGGTGGCACGACCGATACATCCTGTAGTACAAGGGGCTGGGTAGGTCCAGGCATGCGAGGGCAACACAAATAGACCTGATGAGGCAGAGGGTAATAGGCAATGGAATGGGTAGGTGGCTCAAGAAGAGACTCAATGGAATGGACCTGATAGGGAGGAAGTTGTCAGTGGAAACATAGGACACAAGCTACTCAAATGAAAAAAGGTAGATTCAAAGAATGAGACAAGGTATGTTCGTTATACCCTTCATGACTCGTTTAGGAATAACCAATTCATGGGGCGGTTGGAGTATCACAAGAGGTACTATAACGAATCCGGGTATTTGGAGTTACGAAGGTGTGGCCGGGGCACATATTTTGTTTTCTGGCTTGTGCTTTTTGGCGGCTATTTGGCATTGGGTATATTGGGATCTAACATCGGCAGAGATAACATAATGACCTAAGTCGGGTGAGAAACAACGATACCCTTTATGAAATCGAGAATACCCAAGAAAAATACACTTCAAGGAACGATAATCAAGTTTGAACACATCGGGATGCACATCATGGATAAAGCAAGTACTACCAAAGATACGAAACGGAAGAGGAAATAAAGTCTAAGACGGAAGTAAAACAGAGTAGGGAGACTGACCACCCAACATAAAAGAGGGTAAACAGTTAATTAAAAAAACCCAGTAAAGACAACATCAGCCTAGAAGATTGTAGGAACCCTCATTCAAAATAAGAAAGCACGAGCAACCTCCATCAAATGCCTATTCTTACGTTCAGCAACCCCATTCTGTTGAGGGGTAACACTACAGGAGGACTGATGTAAAATACAGTGCTGAGTCAAAAAAGAAGTAAATGACGAGGAAAAATATTCTTTAGTACTATCACTGCATAAAACTTTGATCAGGGCATTAAATTGTGTATATATTTCTAAATGAAAGGCAAAAAAGATTAAAAACCTCAAAACGATTCTTTATTAAACAAAGCTAAGTTGTACGAGAATAATCATCATCAAATGTAACAAAATAATGAAAGCCGATTTTGGACATAATCGGACAAGGACCTAAATATCTGAATGAACAATATCAAAGGGAGCTAAAGCTCATTTATTGACATGCGAAGGGTATGGAACTCAGCGATGCTTAGCAAATTGACAAGAGTCACATTCTAATTGAGACAGACTCGATATTAAGACATAATTTCTTCAAAACCGAAAGGGAAGGATGACCAAGGTGACAATGAAGATCCATGGGTGATGTGGTGCTAAAACAAGCAATGGAATACAGTGTGGAAGATAGTACTCTAGAATGTATAGACCGTTTGATTCCTAGCCTCTACCAAATATTCGCCTCGTCCCAAGATCCTGAAACACACAATAGTCAGAGAAAAATTCAGTAGTACATTGAAGAGCTCAAGTAATCTGACTCAGAAATCAAATTAAAGGGGAACTTAGATAAGTAAAACACATTGGACAAAGGTATGGATGGTGAAGGGTTACCTGTACCACTCCCTAAAACTGGGGCCAATGAACCATCTACTAAAGTAACTTTAGGTAATCGGGATGAAGGAGAAAATGAGTTCAGAATACCTGTGTTACCAATGATGTGAGCAGCCCAGGAGCACGTGAAGCATGGAGATTCTTTGAAAATTCCAAGTGGTACAATGACAAGAATGAGAGCAAAGAAGATGAAAGAGTTGTTGCAAGCTTTTGTGCAGCGCTTCATTAACTTGGGAATGGAGGAGCAAGATAAGGCTTATGGTGGACCTTCGGTGGAGTCAAGGGAGACAACATGTGAAGATAAAGGTTGGTATAAGTCCTTAAGAGAAAAGGATAAAAGTTGGGCTAAGTCCAAACACATGTGACTAAGCCCAACCAACATATAAGTGTCACCTCACTAATGATATCACATGATTGGCACATGATCTTTCACTTACATAATAGGCTTCTAATATTACATATTTAAGCTTGTGTACTCGGCCCACAAGTCTCCAAAAGGTTAACCAACTTGACCAGCCCCTTGTCTTCACATGTTGTCTCCCTTGACTCCACCGAAAGTCCACCATAAGACTTATCTTGCTCCTCCATTCCCAAGTTAATGAAACGCTGCACAAAAGCTTACAACAACCCTTTCATCTTCTTTACTCTCATTCTTGTCATTGGACCACTTGGAATCTTCAAAGAATCTCCATGCTTCTCACGTGCTCCTGGGCCGCTCACATCAACCAGTCTTGTGATCAGTAGCACCCGAGTCAATGAACCAACAGCAGAGAGTAGATGAGAGACAAGTAGTAGAAGTACTTGTATGAACTACATTTGCTGAAGACTGAGCAGAGGCCTGAGTAGCTTGTAGCTGAGTGTACTGGGCATACTCATTGGCGGTTAAAGTATGTCTTAGGTTTGCCCCCTTGATTAGCCTCTGAAACCACTATATATGCCACCAGTTGCTGGTTAGCAAGAAGTTTTAGGTAATTACGCTTCATATGACCCTATTCCTTACAATAGTTGCACGTAATACAAGAATCACCTGAGTCTCTACCTCCAGTCCGACTACCCCAGAAACCACCTCGGTAACTGGTCCCCACAAAAGTAGAAGTGTGAGCCTGGCTAGTCACATGTCGAGACAATTCCTGATTTGTCCTTAAGAGATGAAAATACACATCTTACAACTTCAACTTATCAGAACCAGTCAGAATTTAGGATCAAGCTACTTTATACTCATCACGCAGACTAGTAAGGAAACACATGACGAGCAACTGGTCACATTGTTCATGCATCTCCCGAACATCACTGGTAATCGGGAGTAAAGTATTCAACTCCTCATAAACTTTCTTGAACTGAGTGAAGTGGTCAAATAATGACAGCTCCTTTTGATCAACTCGGTAGACTTCTTGAACAATCTCATAAGTACGAGACAAATCTTCCTTCCCAGAGTACAAAGAAGCAAGATATTCCCACAGATCCTTGATCGTATTACAATGAGTAGTGGATGTCCTCTTCCTTCTTTACCCCATACATAAACATCTCAACTGTTTTCCACCACTACGGGTAATTACGATATCCTTCCAGATTTTTATCAGTAATTTTAGTGGGTGCTAGGATAAGTTCAAATATCAGCTGTTTACTTTCACCATTACCCAAAGCGGGTTGATGAATTTCAGAGTGCTCAGTCAGTTTTTCAAAGTTCTCAGTCATGAGTTCCATCATACAAAAGAAAACAAAGAACTTAAACCAAACTAATAATAAACAAAATAGGATTGTCCAGCAAATACAAATAAGAACAATCACAAAACTAGAAGCAAAACCAAAAAATAGCCACCGAAAATGAAACAATCACACCTGAGCGTGTTTCCATCACCGGTGGCCGAAGAACAAGGACTTCGGCGAGAGAGAAGTTGTTGCCGACGGTGGCTATTACTCTGGCGAGGCAGTACAAGTGCTGGACATTCACCCAGAACCAAATCGCGTCACAAAATGAGCCAAACACCGCCACCATCAACTATCACGCCAGTAATGGGAGTCGAATGCCGGTCACCCCCTTGCACAGCCACCAACCGTTGGAAGGCCGATAGACACGTAAACCAAGAAGCAAACACACAAACGATGCTCTTACCAACCCATCAAGGTGGTTTTGTCGACCACACCGCCAGTAAAAGTGCTAGTGAGGGACGCCGAAGCTTCAGAGGCTGCCGGTCAGAAGGAGGGTAATGGGTTACCCATTGAGATGGAGGTTACAGCTGTAAAGGGGGGAAATTTGGGAAAAGAGGAAATTAGGAAAAAATTAGAAAATTAGGGTTCAAAGGAAAAAATTAGAATAGGCTCTAATACCATGTAAAGTGAGAAAGGAAAATAAGAATGGGATTACTAACTTACTCTAGTCAGGACCCCAATGTGCATATTTATAATAAAATAGTAGGTTACACCTAGGTTAAACATAGTAAGCCTAAGCCCACTAGGGCTATAGTCATGACACACATAAATACTAAACATAACATACATGAATAATTTGAATCGTATAGTTTAACTTTAACATGATTTATTTAGTAGATTTTTTGGAAAATAACAATGCAAGATACTTAGAATATGGACGAAGCCTGTTTTGTTCTTCTTTGGAATAAGTTCATTGAATATGATTTAACTTAAGTATGACACATATGAAGCCTGTGTCATTGAATATGAAGCCTCTGTGGTGTGTGTGTGTGTGTGTGCGCGCGCGCCATGTCATGTCCTGTATTTTTCTTATGTAGCAAAGGTTATCTCATCCTAAGCCATGAATGCTTAGATTGGAGGTAAACTTATTTAGTCAAAACGCAACAAGATGACCAAACAATTCTATGATGGGGCAGTTACAAGGCAGTTACATGGGGAGAAGTGGATAAATCAAAGAGGGAGGAGTGTAGGAAGGATTCAGAAATTGGGAATTGGGTGAGGGAGATCTCTGGCTTCTCGCATTGCCTAAACTAAAAGTGCTATTCAGCCACTCGAAGCGCTGACATATTGGATGTTGTGTGTTACTATAATGTGTCTATTTACTCTTGTAGTTATGTGTTGCTGAAGATTACGGTGTTGTAGCATCTCTATCAATGAATTTACTTTGTGGAAGTATTGTGAAGTCTATATAAGTGTGTTCTGTATCAAAGTGGCAGTGTATTATGATGTATAACAGTTGTTATCTATAATATACAACTGCAAAATTATATAAATTATACAGATATCTGAGTTGGTTCCTAACATGTTCTTAGTGGAGGAAATCATGTTTCCTGAAAATGTAAGAAACAAGATGTCTTGCTAGATCTAGTGCGAAAGTGAAATACCATGCTATGGCTTTAGCTACGTGTGAATTTATTTGGCTAAAACAATTGCTTCAAGAGTTGAAGTTTGGCAAAATCGATCAGATGCAGTTGATTTGTGACATTAAGGTTGCCTTACATATAGCCTCAAATACTATTTTCCATGAGAGGACCAAACATATAGAAATTGATCGTCATTTAATCAAGGAGAAAATTTTGTCCATTTACATTACTACGAGTTTCGTCCTCTCAAATGACTAGTTGGTAGATATCTTTACCAAATCCATTACAGGTGCTAGTATCAATGGTACTTCTAACAAACTCGATGCATATGATTTATATGCTCTAACTTGAGGGGGAGCATTATAGATAAGTGTAAAATAGTATGCTAAGTCATATAATCTTTAGTCCCACATTGCTTGTATTACATGTTGTATAGTGTTAGAGGCCTTAGAAGCTGCCCTTGTGTAATATTTAACCACTGGTAAGGTTGCAGGATCAGTCTTCCTGAGCTTCCCTATGGTTGCTGGTGGAACGTTCAATTGGATGCTTCGAGGGATCCAATTACCTTCAAGTAGAGAATTCGAGGTTGCCTGGCCTCCTATTCAACACTGGGTTGATAATGGTAATTCTTGCATACTTTATTCCATAAGGAAAATGACTATAAATAATCTTATAATCAAAGGGAAAGAAAACATTGCAAATAAGGAAATTATTCAAATTGAAAACATAATCATAATCCCTGCTAATCAGGGATTTATTTCTAATTAACTAATCCTTCTCTCCTTCCAGATTTGCCAGCCAGATTAATGCTCCAATAATTGCTCTTAATAACCTTAGACCAGCAGCAGCTTTAATTTCCGAAAATCAGGGGATTATTTGTCTCTAAGTTGACCCCAGCATTCAATAGCAGAATCCTCTCCCAGATTACTTCCCTTAATTCTATTCCTTCTGGTGTAAATGTAATTAATTGGAGGCTTGACACCAGAATTATTTCCCAGGCTGTCCATAATAGCATCATTCCTAATTTGGGGCCTAACATATAGTCTTTACCTTATTATAAATGTAGTATAGTAGTACAGCATAAGCCTATCTTATGCTTTCCAAAGTATTCTCTCTTTCTTTAATAAACACACTCTTTAAGATTTTCTCACATGAAAAACATGAAACCTATAAATGAATCATGAAATCAAATTGAAAAGTTTTTACATTGTCATGATGATTGAAATTTATTCATAAATGAGTTACATAAATATCTGTTCTAAGGAATTAACCAACAAAAGAAGAACAAAATGATGCACCAAGTCAATTTTAATAATGATATTAAGTCAATTGGAAAATGAGGGGCAAAATTCACACTCCATATAAAGGTCAAAAACAAGGATATTTCAGAGCTAAATATAATAATGGCTGATATTGTCAATCAGCAAGTTAAGCTCATCATATACCTAGTGCATAGCAGGACCAATTCAAAGATTAAAACAACTTCTATAATGAACCCATTCCATTTTGATAATTATGAGTCTATGGTAAAGTAACAACAGTGTCCAACTCTTACCTTCTTGCATACAATGGTCGAGACATACACCAGGATTCCTTATATATGCAACTATGCATGCATGTAGAATACATTTTACTTCACAACTGAATAACCCATAAGAATCTGTTATGTTCCACAAGCAAAGATTTGAAATTACTCCAATTCATTTAGTATTTTAGTTTGCATTTACCAAAATATCTTTTTTTATAGAGAAAGAGAATTTTATTAAGGAACAAGAGATTTACAAATAAGGAGAATAAGACATCCTCCAGAAGAGACTCAAAAATAAAGAGGAAAACAAGAAACTAAATGAAAAAAAAAAAAAAAAAACTTTAGATCAAATACCAAATACACCATAAAATTGCAAATAATGCACATTGCCACAGTGCCTTAGCCTCTTTTCCTCTTCCAAACCCTTTGAATCTTATCGAAAGGAAATCCTCCAGAAATATCTTAATTACTTAATTAGATGTTGATGATTTGTCAAGAAAAGGAAGAGATAAATGCATTATGTGATTGGCTTGGTTTTCCCAGCAGGTTTCAAGTTTGAATCTATAGTCAGTCCATTGTCTTGCCATAAAAAGAGAGAGCAAACTTGATAGAAGAAAATATTTTAAACTTAATACTACATAAATTGTCCAAAATCACACATTGAATTTTTTTTTAATAGGTAAGAATAGAAATACAACGAAGACAAAGCACCAAGCAGCATAAACCAAGTAGATATGATTATAAAATCAAAGTGTTGGTTCCCTCAAACATTAATTCATAGTCAAGTTTGAAAGGAAACCTAATCATAAGCCAGCTTTTTGTCAACCTTATGTCCATAAGACCTTCTAACTAGACCAGTGGCAATATATTCCATACTCTAAACCAACAAACGTTTATCATTTTTCCTTTCATAAACTAATCAAATGCACTTAAAAGCACCTAAGGGTTGAGTTCGTTTACATAAAAAAATATAGATGAGAATACACTGCAAAAAGAAAGACAGATGCATAAACCCACAATAGAATAGAGCTGCAGGAAATCGTACCGCCTAATCAGCTGCCATATCTTTGTATGTTATAAAAGGTACATTCTCTGCGACTATCAAATGGTTAATTATGTTTGTCCTTCTCATTTACCATATGAATGTTAATCAGGATACAAATTTCACAATTAGGTACAGATTGAGAAAAGAGAAACCCATATTTATATAATGCAGCCAAATTTCAGTTTAAGATGAAATGATTTTCTGAATGATAATAAAAGCACAAAACTTGGTCCCTGAAAAGAAATTAAATAAACTATATAAATTGCCACTTCAATGCTACAACGAGCTTCTTTTGTTTCTCTTTAACAAACAAACAAACCAAAAGATATTAAATTCTCATATTAAAAAGAAACTACCTTCATGACAACCAATTTAACATCAGAATTCACCTCATAGCCTTGAAAAAGTTCCAGCGCCTGAGATACCTATATCAGGAGAAGACACAAGAAGAGCACAAATAAAAGTAAACAAAAGTGGCAATGGAATTGGAAATAGAAGAAGAAAACCATTGTAAGCCAAATATATATAAAAGAACATTGACAGCTTCTTATGACAGATATTTATGGAAGAACTCTCGATGTTTGTAAAATCCATTTCACTTTCCTATTCAAGGTCATTAGAATTAGAAGTATATCTGATGTCTGAATCAACCTAATGTAGAAGAGAGTGGACTGAGGTCATAAAAAACAATAAGAAAAAGACAAAAAAGAACTGAAATTTTTTAAGAAGTTAACAACAAAGACAAAATTAAAGGGAAAGAAGAAAGATCAACTTAAAGCATAAGATGTTAATCACAAGTTTGTCATAAACTGATATTCCAACAAAGGCATGTTATAAGTTATTTATATGATTTTGTTTAGTATAAAGTACAAACAATTCAAAAAATATAAGTTATGTATTAAACAAAGTGATAATATATAGTGAAATATCTAAAGAGGGTGCAATACCATTTGAAAGGAAGCAGCATTCAATTTGTTAGGCCTATTTAGTATTACAACTCTTGCAGACAACCTATTCTCCACCAGAATCTGTTCAACAAAGAGAGAGAGAGAATGAAAAGGAAAAGGAAAGAAAAAGATGCCAATAAAGTTGAGATAGCAAAATAGAACCAACTGAGGAATTGCAGTAACAAAGTTTAGCAAGGAATCATACAAGTGAAGAATGACGTCTACAAATCAGATATGTGATTATTTTCAAACCTCCTATTCACGATGATGTAGCAAATACATGGTGTCAACCACATTTGATCAAATGTCAAATTCAAAGCAGCCAATGACATGATTATTGAAACAGCTAAATTTAATCAATTAAAGACCAGATAATTACGAGAAGATAAAAAGCTATCAAAATACCAAACACCACTATAGAATAATAGCCATGGAAACATTTAGAGTTATTAAACAACAAAACTTTGTTCAAGCTAGCACCCCGAAGCTAATTAGAGCTTCAAGCTCCATATTTAGAAATATTCCTAATTCCTAAAGGTACTTTTAAGGACCAATGAGTTTTCAACTGTCCAATTACCACAGCTAACCAAATAAGAAGAATCTTTCTTTATCCTGACATAAAAGACACTCCCCAAAACAAAGATATAAACATTACAACATGAAATTTTGATTTAAAAGCAATCATCAGTTACTAAAGATAAAAAAATAAAATAAAATAAAATAAAAGATATTAACGAAAATTTGTTACTGGATTTGAAATAATATCGAAAACTTTTTCACTATGGAACTTTTTTTTATCAAACATTACTTTTCAAATGTACAGAAAAAACAAATTTAGTAATTCCAGCTGCCCATTTTTCAGGTATATAATATGATCAATTAACCCAGAACTGATATGTTCAGATAAAGCATAAATCCGAAAATGATAGAATAAAATGAAAACTAAAAACTGGGAATCCGGAATAATCAGCAGATCAAGACCCATTAAACCCCAGAGACTAATAAGCAGAAAAGTTCCGAGTCCACTCTGTTGATAAACTATCACTAATTAATTAAGCAGACAAATGAAATTAGGGAGTTCAACCATCAAATATTTCTTCGAGTTTCTCAGCTTCCAAACAGAACATGTACAGTAACAGCCAAAAAAAACAGGACAAGTAAGTATTTGCCATATGTGGTAGACAGACCTGATCGTCGTCGCCTTTGGTGAGGGCAGCCATAAATGGTCGGTTGCGATGTTGTCAGACTCAAACTCGTAGCTGCTGACGATGAGCTCAGCACAGGCGCGGAAACCGTTTATCTTCTATTCGTTTGGGATTGCCATATTTTTCTTTTAAAATGTTGAGACACCTCTCTTGCTTTAAAATGTCAATTTAATACTTTAAAAAATTTCACCAATCTCTTTTTGTATTTATTATATTATATTTACTTTTTTATTTTAAAAATACGTACAAATCTTTTTTATATTTTAAAAATAAATTATTATTAAAATCAATAACTTAACAAAAACAATTCATTAAAAGTAAAGTCAAATGAGCATAGTTTATAATATAGTTTTCAAAATATTCTCAAAAACATGTAACAAATGATACTTTTTTAGTTATTAAATTTACTGAAATAATAATTGTATACTTAAAATTACACCATTTTATTATACCATAAGACGGTGACATGTGTAAAATTTTATAAAAAAAATTCTTTTTTACTTTTTTCTTTCATCTCCCTTTTCTCTCTTAGTTGTCATTTTTTTCTGCCAAAAAACTTTCCTCTTGCCAAGGAAGGAATGAATCAAGAAAGAAGGCTAAACTGGCTAGATTGGAAGGGAAAAGGAAAGAAGAGAGACAAAGAAGAGACAAAGAAAAAGATGGAGATAGAGAACTTGCAAACGAGAAGGATTTTGCTATCAAAGAAAAGAAAGTATCCATGGCAGCTCTACCTTTTGGTAATGGAGAAAAAGTGAAGAAAATATAAACAGAAAAAAAGGGAAAAAGGAGATGACGGTGATGGCAGAGGTTGGTCGTGCGTTTGATGGAAAAGGAGCAAAGCAGTGAGGGGGAATATTGCAGCAGGGAAAAAGGAAAAGGAAGATGAAAATGGGAAAGAAGGGAGTGGAAAAGAGAAAAAGAGGAAAAATAATAATAAAATAGTGATGGTGTAGCATAGTGTAAGGAAACTTTGGTGTATGAATATCAATTATGTTAAATTTATTAGTAACTTGTTTATAAAGTATAAGGAATATTTATATAAAATTAAAAAAATGTAAATATTGATGGATGGAGGGGGCAAGGGGCTGGTCCCCTCCTCCAATTTTATTTTTTAATATATACCTATATACACATTTTAATAATTTTATGGACCCTTGATTTTTTTTTATATTATTTTCCTCTTAAATTTACAGAATGAGGAAAGGCAATTACTAATTACAGTATTACACGGCTAAGAAAATGCAATTACTTAATTACACAACTCATGACAGTCATGTGTCTTAGATGCAAAGGCAATTACTTAATTACACAACTCATGAGTCACTAAGAGTCAAAAGCCACATAGAGCAATCGAACCAATCGCCACTTGGGACCATTTCGGAACAATGGAATGCTCAACGCAATTGCCATTTGGCCCATTCTGGTTTTGGAACAGTGGCATTGTGGTCAGTGGAGGTTTTTGATTTCTTAGTTATTTAATTTTAATTTAATTTGGTCCATCTATTATTTAATTTTATTTATAAATATTTTAAGTTAATTAGAGATATGTAGTTATGGTCTTATATATTTTGTATTTTTGTTATTTATTATATTTTGTTAATTGTTACACTTATGTATTAAATAATCATTAATAATATAAGAGTAGAATTTAGATAATATCATGGGAAAGTCATCCATAATTGATGCATATTTTAAGAGAAAACTAATGAAGCTCTTAAAGTTAGTGACTCATCAAATCTTGTATCAACCACACAAATGACCAATGATGAACAACATCAATCTAAAGTTCCAAGAGTAGAAAATGAAGAAATTAATATCTCTTTACTAGAAAGAGATCTAAGAAAGTATTATTCTATTTGGCAATATCCTGTTAACCAACGTGATAAGATTCATAGAGCTTATATAAAAGCTGGACCATATCAACCTACAAATATAAATTTTTTAGCTTTTGGTATGGAAAATCATAGTCGACACTTTCAACCTTCTTGGTTTAAAAAGTTCCTAAGCTGATTAGAATATTCGCCTCACAAGGATGGTTCATTTCATTTACGTTGGTACTTGTTCAATAATAGTCATGTTGATCGTAATGATGGAAGAAGTACCTTTGTTGAAGTAGGATTTAAAAATGGGAAGAAAGTCAATGATGGAAAGAATTGTGCATTTCTATGTTATGAAGGAGTTGGTCCTAATTTACTACATAAAAGATGTGTGAAATTTTGTGACGATTTAATGGCTCAATCTCAACATATAGAGAAAGTTTTCAATAGGCAAAGTGTTGAAATTATTGCAAACAATTGTTTATGGTTAAAGACTTCTATTGATGTGGTTTACTAGCTCACATTTCAAGCATGTGCTTTTAGAGGTAATGATGAAAGTCTTTACTCATTGAATATGGAGAATTTTATTGAGCCAATAAAGTTTATGGCATCTTGTAATCCTAATATTGTTAATGTTGTCCTTGGAAATACTCCTAGAAATGCTTAATATATCTCACCTACTATTCAGAAAGAAATATTGTATTTTTTGCTAGAAGGGTACGTGCAGTAATTCATGAAGAGATTGGTGACTCTAAATTTTGCCTTATTATTGATGAAGTAAGGGATGAATAAAAAAGAGAACAAATGGCTATAGTTTTGAGATTTGAGGATAAATATGGGTATGTTCAAGAGAGATTTTTTGATCTTTTTCATGTTTTAGACACCTTTTCTTTAACTTTGAAGAAAGAAATTTTGAGTGTTCTTTCTCGCCATTATCTTGATATTCAAAATCTTTGTGGTCAAGGGTATGATAGAGCTAACAACATGCATTGTGAATGAAATGGGTTACAAGCTTTATTCTTGAAAGATTTTTATTGTGCGTATTATATTCATTGTCTTGCTTATCGTTTGCAATTAGCACTAGTTGCAGCAACTAGAGAAGTTACTCATGTTCATTAGTTTTTTCTCAAATTTAGCATTGATTGTGAATGTTGTGATTGCTTCCCCTAAGCAACATGATCAATTACAGGCTTCTCAATTGACAATCATTACAAATTTGATTGCTAGTGATGATATTGAAATAGGTAGTGGACTCAATCAAATAGATACTTTACAACAAGCTGCAAATATTAGATGTGGTTCTCATTTAAATTATGTTAGAAGCTTATTATGCATGTTTGATGCTACTTGTGAAGTTCTCTAGAAAGCTACAGAGGAAGGAAATTATTCCCTTCACAGTGATGCTAATAGTGCTTATGATATTTTTACATCCTTTGATTTCTTTTTACATCTTATGAGAGACATCTATATTGAATGCAATGACTTTTGTGTCCACCAAAATTTTGATCCAAAGAATGAGGGAATTAGTTAAGGAAATTTTTTTCAAGGCAGTCATATCAATTTGTGAGAAGTGTGAAGTTGATGTTCCTAAGATGACTACCTTGTATATTCCTAGAAGAGATCAAGCTCACCAAAAGGTTGATCATATTACAATTGAACATTATTACTGTATCAATTTGTTCATTGACACCATTGATACTCAGTTATAGGAGCTTAATAGTAGATTTTGTGATAATATGATGAAATTGCTTACTTTGAGTTCAGTTTTGGATCCAAGAGATCATTACGAATCATTTAATGTAGATAAAATATGTGAATTGGCAACAAAATTTTATCTTGATGATTTCACTGAACAATAAAAGTTGCATATCAAAATACAAGCTCAACATTATGAACTTGATGTTCCATTTCATTCTGAATTGAGACATCTATCAACAATTTCTAAGCTATGTCGAGGATTGATAAAAATAGAAAAATATTTTAATTATCCTTTAATTGATCGTCTAATTCATTTGGTATTAACTCTTCCTATTTCAACTGCTACAACTGAAAAATCATTTTCAATTGTGAGGCTTGTAAAAAATAGACTTAGAAATAAAATGGAAGATGAATTTTTAGCTGATTATTTGACTACTTATATTGAGAGAAGGATTGTTGAGAAGTTTGATACAAATTCTATTATTGATAAATTTTATGAAAGAACATCATGCACAACTTCGATAAAAGTACGATGTATTTAACTTTTATAATTTAAATTTTATTTAATATTAGTAATTAAAATTTACTTTTGCTTTCGACCCCATCTCTGAATGTGAATGTAATGTAAGATAAATACAAGAAAATTAGTGTAATTTCCTCTAATATTTTTGAAAGCTTTGTAATAAGTAGAGCTATCAAAATAGACTTAACCAGGTAGTTGACCTTGTTTAATCCACCAAAAATGGTGGATTGGGTTGGTATTTTACCAACCCACTTATAACCAGGTCAAAATTGACTTCGCTCACTTAATGCACTGGCCAGCCCACTTAACTCACTTCCTTTTCATTTTTTTACTTGTTGATTCACTCCTTGTATAATTTTGTCATCTTCATTATAACCATAAGGTATGTGATATTTAAATGCTTCAATTTATTTGATATTTATGGATTCACATTAGTAATCAAATGTAAGATCATTTTTATTTTATCCTTTAGGAAGTTTATAAACTCTACCATTATTATTTATTAATGAATATATTATGACTTGGAGTCATGAATTTTTTATTTTGTGAATTTATTATCAATTTATAATATTTCGTATAGTGTATTTGATAATATTGGACCATAACATGTAACCTTTAAATGTTGAATCTATTTGATATTTAAGGATATTTTCATGAATATAAATTATTATATAATATTTTTTCTTAACTTAGTACTTAGATTATTTGGGTATTCTTTTTTAATTTTTTAAGGATACTTTTATGAATATTTGATAATAATCATATAATTTAATGTTTTTGAGTTTGCTATCAATTTTATTATATTTATATTGGGTAAGGTTATGTTTTTATTAATTATTAATTAAATTTCCTTTGTGTTATTTTTATAAATTTTTTCAATTTTTTTTTTGGTGTGTTGCCCAATTAGCCCACCAACCCACCACAAGTGGATTGGGTTGGCTATTGGCAAACCCACCTATAAATGAGCCAACCCAGCTCAGCCCACTTAAGTGGCCTAGAGCAACTCGTGTCACGACTTAAACACCAAGGTCTTGACCGGCACATAAATTAAGTCAATCCCATAATTGACAGCTTTAAAAGCATACTAACTCATAAATAATAACCATTTAATAGAGAATACACACATATTTGAAATATTTTAATTTTGGAGGCAGCCAAGAATCCAGTAGAGTCTCCTCTAAAATTGAACATTTCTAAAGTACAAAAGACATGATCCAACATTCACACTATTTAGAATCAAAAATATCTTTACAATATTCACAGTCATCACAAAGGCATCCAAAATCTTAGTCAACACTACACAACATAATCGATTAGTGTAGCTACCATGTCTTAAGCGCAACCCTACACATTAGCTACCCAATGAAAGGAAGCCTACCAAAAGACTCTCTAGGAAGAACATGATTTCCAAAGATTGCCACTCAAAGCACTTATTGATTTGTAAGATTATGACAACAATAAGGAGTAACTCACACAGACTAAGTGAGAATATATCAAACAAAGTGAACAGAAAACAAACCAAGAATTCACACAAGAATTTTATTTATATAAACATTTATATCTTAAAAATCAAGATAATGAGTTCAGTATATATAATTCAAAACAAATGTAAATATTCATGTCCAAAACATAGTAAGTGATGAGTTAAGAAACATGTTTATAAGTAGTATAAGCATAAAGTATTTCCATGGCGGGGTCCACATGAACAAATCATAAAGTTAGGGCAGCCACACCAGGATGGTAGCTCCTTGTCATGCACATTGGCTGCAACACCCTAACGAGTAGCCTTTTCCCTAATGTACTTCAGCATCATGATGGTATCATATAGCGTCATTATGAACACATACATCTAGAGTCATGATGGTACCATATATCATCATTATGAGCACATACATCCAAAGTCATGATGGTACCATAATGTCATCATAGTCTCATACATTGGGAATCATGATGGCATCACATAGTTTCAACATGAACCCTTATAGATAGAATCATGATGGTACCACAAAGCATCGTCATGAACCCCTAACTCTATAATCAGACCTCTATTTGGTGCACCCGCGTCGTTAACCTTGCTAACGGCTACAGGGTCTTAACATGATTTTCTTAAAACATTTTCATCCAAAACAATATTAAATATCCATTTTCAAACATTTAATCATAAAATATCATCATAAGGATCACTCATAAGTATAGAGAGATTCACAAATCAAATTCTCATTTCAACATAAACTGAGCACCATAGTTGTAAAGCATTTCAAATGGAATATCCATCATCTTACCAATATCAACATTTCCATTCCAAGTTAAGATTTGACATATATAAAAAGATAGTTATAGGTCTTGTTTACCAAGGACGTTATTTTCATAAATGAACCATTATGAAATGTTATTAAATAACAAGAACTAAAACACACAAAAAAAGATTGGGTTCTCATAAACTTTAATTTGAAGGGCCATGAAGGACCACAATGTTTAATATCCACTCACAAACTTGACGCTTTGCCAACACAAGCCCAAATCGACTCCTGAGACAAGCGAATGTTGCTGCTAAAGTCTCCAACAAATCTACCACACATAAGCCATTTAAATACATCAAAATAGGCTCAAGAATAACAAATAATAATGGATAGCCCCTATGAAGCACATAATCACCAACTAATTCCTACCTGTAACCACTTACGAGAAAAATGACCCTCAAGGAAGATTTAAAATCTCATATTTTATTTTATTTTGAAATTACTATCTACACTAAATAACTCAACTGTAACCTATAACATACTGCATCCTCTCTAAAACTATACAAATCTCAAAGGGTTTAACCAAGAATAAAATATAGATTTAGGCATTTTACAAGAAAAAATAGATTTAGCCAATATGATGTACTAGAACACATTTTGGTTCACAAAAATTATATAAATTAAACTAGCTTTATTTTTATAAAAAGAAATTAGAAATTTAAAGGGTTAGGTTTTAAATAAATTTCAAAGTTGGAGTAAATGGAATTAGTTTTGGCTTACCCACAAAAAAATGAGCTAAATGAACTCCTTTAAGCTTGAGTTTTTAAGAAACTTAGAAGGAGATGAACCCTTTGATTTTTCACTTGTAATGATGACACTTTTGGGGAAATAAAGTGGTGTAGGATAGTTTTGTGAGGCTAAATGTATGGGGAAACTTGATATACCACCAAGGATGAGTGGTTTTGGGTAAGAAATTGATGGGAATGTGAAGGATAATGAGGGAAAACAAAGGAGGAAGAAGAGATGGGTTTTTAGAGTGAAAATGTGGGTATTCAAGTGTTTTTCTGCTGAAGAAGAAGAGGAAAACATCACAAGGTCTGGATTTTGCATTATTTGCAACAATGCTACTGGTCATTTTCTTAACATGATTCCTGATAATCAAGTATTATGAAAATTCTTTAGTTTTCTTTGGTTACTCAATGGATTCTCAATTCCCAAAACTATGTGTTCTTTAGTTTTCTTCAAGTTTTCTTCATGTTTTTTCAATACCCAATAATTGTAATTGTGTTTTCTTCAAGTTTTCTTTTGAGAATTCTTTAGGTTTTCAATAATCCAAAATTATAATTGAATACCGACTTTGCTAAAAATAATATTTCTACCACCGAAACATACTTTTCACAATTAAATAAAATATAGGGGATTTTTAATATTATAAATATTGTATAATTCTCAAATAGGTGGGGATTTTTGCATACATAGACTCCTCGGTTTCCTATGTTGCTTTCTCTCTAAAATAGTTTTGCCAAACTACCTTTACTAATTTTATGTCCTTAGATCTTGATTTCTTAACGTGCCTATCTAGTATAGCAACTGGTTGCTCCAGTCCAATTGAACTAATTGAAGTTGGAGAACATGAAAGGGATCAGGAACATGCTTTTGAAGCATCTAAACATGAAAAACTGGAAGAAGACTAGCAAGGTTTGGTGAAAAAGCCAGACGATAAGTTACAGCTTCCACCTTTGCAAGAATATCAAAAGGTCCAATGTACCTAAGACTTAACTTCCATTTCCTTCCAAATCGCAAAACCCCTTTCATGGGTGAAACTCGCAAGAATACCAAATTCTGTATCCCAAATTCCAACTCATGTCTCATATGGTCTACATAAGCTTTCTTCCTACTTTGAGATGCTAACAATCTATCACAAATGATTTGTACTTTATACACTTATTCTTGAATTAACTTTAGGCTTAAGAGCTTAGACTCACTAATTTCAAACCAACCGATGTGTGATCTACATCGTTTACCATACAAAGCCTCAAAGAGTGCCATTTAAATGCTAGACTAATAACTATTGTTGTAGGCAAACTAAATTAAAAGTATATATTTGTCCCAACTTCCTCTAAAATCTATAACACATGCATGAAACATATCTTCCAAAATATAAATGGTACATTCCGATTGCTTATTAAACTAAGGATGAACTCAACAGTTCCCAAAGTCTCCTAAAAAGATTTCCAAAACTTAGTTGAATTAAAGGCCTCGATTTGAGATAATGGATATGAGTACACCATGGAGGAAAACTATTTCATCCAAGTAGAGCTTAGCATGCTGAACCACACTATACGTAACCTTTACAGGTAAGAAGTGTACATAATTAGTCAATTGATCAATAATTATCCACACCAAATCATAACCTTTAAGAGTCTTTGGTAAACCGGTAACAAAATCCATAGTGATTTTCTCCCACTTCCATTCAAGTATCATAATTGGCTAGAGTAACCTTGCTGGCTTTTTGTGTTATGCCTTTATTTTCTAACACACTAAACATCTAAAAACAAATGTAGCTATGTCTTTTTTCATTCCCTTCCATTATTGCAATTCTCTCAAATCTTGGTACACCTTCGAAATCTATTGAGAAATCACCGATTTTATCCTCACAAACTTATATTGTAGTCTTATTCAAATAAGGATCTTGACCTTGTGTTGCCTTGATATTATCCATCAACGTGGAACAAAATTGTACATAAACAAGGATCTTGACCTTGCGTAGTCTTGATATTATCCATTAAGGTGGAATGAAGTTGCACATGAGCCGCTAACAATGACCTAGATTTCATCATCTTAGACCGCACTCCACTTTCCACAAGTTCTTGGAAATCGTTCACTGCTGTGTAGGATAAACTACCTATAGTAGTGTTTTGAAACTCGACTCGGCCAATTCGATTAGGAATTAGCCAGGTAATCGGTCCAGGTTGATGCTAAGAACAACTTGCTGGGTGAACTGGTTCTGACCTGGGTGAATTGGGTTGATCTAATGACCCAGTCTGTGTTGATACCAAAGATAGTGTTTGTTATTAGTTAATGAATTAAAATATTTATAACTTATGTAGTAATTTATATAAGATAAAACATATACATTGTATATAATTTGAAAATTAATTTTTTATTTATTAATTAATAAATATATTCTTCTTTCATATTTTATCATGTCATAACAAAAAAACATGAATAATAAATTTTAGATACTAACTATATTATAGTTTTATTTTTTAATATGTATTCATATACAATAATATATATATATATATATATATATATATATATATATATATGTAATATAAAATATTTTAATAATAAATAATAAATAATAAATATATGTACATATTTATAAAATAATATTATATAATTATTTAGATGAATTAATTATTTTTATATAATTGTGATGTCATTCAATTTGACCAGTTGGCCTATGACTTAACAGCCTGTCTAGGTCATAGTCCGACCCAGTTTTTAAACTGATCCATAGACTTGCTACTGAAGGCATCAGCAACCACATTTGCCTTGCTGGGATGATATAAAATCATGTAGTCATTATCCTTTAAAAGTTCCATCCACCTCCGCTATCTCAAATTCAAGTCTCATTGCTGAAAAATATACTTAAAGCTCTTGTGGTTCATATAAACTTCACAATCTCACCATACAAGTAATGCCTCCAAATCTTTAAGGTGAAGATAACCGCT
>JASKGM010070377.1:20569-50729 GCA_034509205.1 Ceratonia siliqua
CGCTACCATTATAAATCATGTGTAGGATTGCTATGCTCATGCTTCTTAAGTTGCCTAGATGCGTAGGCTATTACCTTCCCATGTTACCAATAAACAAACTAAACCCACTTTAAATAAATCATAATAAACCGTATATCTACCATTGCTAGATGGAAGAGTCAACACTAATGTTGAGGTTAAATGATCCTTTAGCTACTGAAAACTTTCTTCACATACATCAATCTAATGAAACTTTATTCCTTTCCAACGTTAAGGGATCTGTAAGCTTAAAGAAATGTTTTACAAACATATAGTAAAAACTTGGCAATCTAAAAAAACTATGAACTCGGTTACCATTATTGGTTTATGCCAATTTTGCATGACCTCAACCTTCTTTGGATCAATACTTATTCCTTATTTAAACAATACAACCTGTCCAGGTCATAGTTCGACCCAGTTTTTAAACTGATCCGTAGACTTTCTACTGAAGGCATCAGTAACCACATTTGCCATGCTGGGATGCTATAAAATCATGCAGTCATAATCCTTTAAAAGTTCCATCCACCTTCGCTATCTCAAATTCAAGTCTCATTGCTGAAAAATATACTTAAAACTCTTGTGGTTCATATAAACTTCACAATCTCACCATACAAGTAATGCCTCCAAATCTTTAAGGTGAAGATAACCGCTACCATTATAAATCATGTGTAGAATAGCTCTGCTCATGCTTCTTAAGTTGCCTAGATGCGTAGGCTGTTTACCTTCCTATGCTACACCAAAACACAAACTAAACCCACTTTAAATAAATAATAATAAACCGTATATCTACCATTGCTAGATGGAAGAGTCAACACTGGTGCTGAGGTTAAATGATCCTTTAGCTACTGAAAACTTTCTTCACATACATCAATCCAATGAAACTTTATTCCTTTCCAACGTTAAGGGAGTTGTACGCTTAAAGAAATGTTTTACAAACATATAGTAAAAACTTGGCAATCTAAAAAAACTACGAACTTAATTACCGTTATCGGTTTAGGCCAGTTTTGCATGACCACAACCTTCTTTGGATCCATACTTATTCCTTCTTTAAAAACTACATGCCTAATAAAAGTCACACAATCTAACCAAAACTCACATTTTGAGAATTTTGCATACAACTAATGTTCCCTTGAGGTTTGAAAGGCCATCCTTAAGTGTTGCTCATGCTCTTCTTCACTCTTTGAATACACTAAAATATCACCCATGAAGACTATAACAAAGTGATATAAGAATGACTTGAAGACATAACCAAGAACTCATAATCACCCTAATGTGTCTTAAAGGTTATCTTTGATATGTCCTCCCCTCTAATATTTAACTAATTATACCTAAACCTTAAATCAATCTTCATGAAACACATTACACCATGAAGTTGATCAATCAACTCATCTATACGAGGTAAAAGATACTTCACAATCTCATGGAACTATCCTTCTTCTTCACACACAACACTATCGCACCCCGAAGTGATGAAATAGGATGTATAGAACCCTTGTTAAGGAGATCCTTGTCACACCCCAATCTAATATGGGGGCATATATATTGTTTGGGTACCTAGAACTAAGTTTATGTAGAACTTAATCTTCCTATATGGTGGTAAACTAGACAACTCCTAAGGAAATACATCGGGATATTTGCCCACCATGTAAACATGCTCTAGGTTCACACTTAACACTCTAATGTCTTGAACCATAGCTAAATAACTTTGACAACCCTTTCTTAATAATGTCTTAGCTCCTGAAACCAAAATCGAATTATACAGTGCTACACTCTGATCACCTTGGAAAATAAAGCAACCTCTTCAAAAAAATCAAACTTAACAACTTTATTATGGTAATCCAACATGGCATGACAAGAAGATAACTAATTCATTCCCGAAATCACATCAAAATTTGTTATATCCAACACCACCAAGTCTACAAATAATTGATTGTGACCCACCAAAACCTCACATGATTTGTACACTGAATCAACCACAAATGAGTTCCCTACTAGTGTACCTACTAGTAAAGGCTTACTCAAGGGTGAAGGATCTCTATCAAGGCAAAAATCAAAGAATGCAAATACAAAGGAGTGTGTAGCTTCCAAATTAAACAAAACACGAGCTTCAAGAGAGCCCAATACTACATATTGGCTACCTAATAAAAAAAGAAAATCCTACCAAAATACTCTCTCTAGGAAGCACATGATTCCAAGTACTTGACACTCAAAGCATTAACTGATATGAAAAATTATAATAGCAAGAAGGGGTAAGTTATATAGACTTAGTGAGGGGTCCTATATGAGAGAATCATAATATTAAGGCGGCTACACCCCATTGACAACTCCTTGTCATGCCCATTGACCGTTACACCTAAACAGGTAGCACTTTTCCTAACATACTCCAGCATGGTGATGGTACCACACAACATCATCATGAGCACATATATCCAAAGTCATGATGGTAACACACAATGTCTTCATTCTCTCATACATTAGGAATCATGTTAGTACCATACTACATCACCATGAACCCATATAGCCATAATCATGACGGTAGAACACAGCATCGTCATGAACCCTTAATTATAGAATCATAACATGGTTTCTCCAAAACATTTTCATCAAAACAATATTCAATATCCACTATTAAACATTTATGTCTCAAAATATCATCATAAGAAACATTCATCAATATTAAGAGATTCATAAATCAAATTCTCATTTCAAAATAAACTGAGCATCATAGTTGTAAGGCATTTCAAATGCAATATCCATCATTTTACCAATATCAACATTTCCGTTCCAAGTTAAAATTCAACATATTTCCAAAAGTAGTTAAAGGTCTTGTTTCCTAAGGACATTATTTTCATAGAAGAACTATTATGAATTGCTAATAAATAACAAGTGTTAAAACATGAAAATGATTGAGCTTTTGTAAACTTTATTTTGAAATACCATTTGAATAATTCAAGAAATCTACTTTAAAAATTAAGTATTTGTAAATAAATAAAAATCTAATAAATGAGAATATTTTTAAGTATGAAAGGTGCCACCATGTTTAATATTCACTCACTGCTTGACCCTTTGCCAACACAAGCCAAAATTGGCTCTCAAGACTCACACGGATGTCAATGTTGGAGTGTTCAACAAATCTTCCTTGTATAAACCATTTGATGACAGTAAAATAGGTTCAAGAATAGCCAATAACAATGGGTACCTACTATGGAGCATATAACCACTAACTAATTCCTACCCAAAACCATTTGTAAGAAATACTCTCAAGGAAGAACTAAAATCTGACATTCTATTCCATAATGTAAACATCATCCACTCTTAAAAATACCCATAACCTATGGCATAGTACATCCTCTCTAAGTCCATAAAAATTTCAAGCGGGCTAACCAATACCATATTATAAATTTATGCATTTTTACAAGAAAAATTAGATTTAGCTAATATGATGTACTATAACAAATTTTGATTCACAAAAATGATATAAAATAAACTAGCTTTATTTTTAGAAAGAGAAATCAAAATTTAAAAGGGTTAAGATTAGAATTTCAAATATAAAATTTTAAAGCTAAGGTAATTTTAGCTTACCCACAAGAAAATGAGCTAGATGAACTCCATTAAGCTTGAATTTGGTGGAAATTTTGGAGAAGATTTGATTTTCAATCACAATAATAAACACTTTGAGGGTCATAATATGGTGTAGGATAGTTTTAAGAGGCTAAATGTATAGGGAACATGATATAACAGCAAGAATAAGTGATTTTCCATGAGAATTTGATAAGAAGGTGAAGGAAAATGAGGAAAATGAAGGAGGAAGAAGAGCTGTGTTTTTTAGAGTGAAAATGGGGGTTCTAGGGTGTTTTTCTGCAGAAAAATAATGGTAAAATGACATAAGGTCCAAATTTGCAGTTATTTACGACAATGCCACCGCTCATTTTCTTAATAGGATACTCGATTAATTAAGTTTTATGAGAATTCTTCAGTTTTCTCCTGTTATTCAGTGATATCTCAATACTTGAAAGTTATAAATGGGAGTTCTTCATGTTTCTTTTAGTTATTCTTCATTTTTGTCCAATACTCGATAATTAGGAGTAACACCCTAAAGTCTTAGGAGTCTGTGAGAATTTTAAACCATTTAAAGTCTTAATATGTCAATGTATGCTAGGGCTAATACATAAGTATTTGGGACAAACCAATTTCATGAGCATGTAAAGAATGGAATAAAGGAGCTAGGGGTCAAATTTCAACGTATTTTGAGTAAGAATTATAAGTGTCGTTGACTGACCCTAGCATGAAGAAAAGGGAGTAAAGGTTGGGGAAAGAGGCTTAGGGACCTTGGAAGAGCTCTTCGGAGGAAGTTCATGCTGCCAAAACTCAAGTAAATCTTTCCCAAGTGATTTCTAAGCATTTTCTAGCTTGTTTCACTATTCATGAGAAAGGAAAAAGTTGTGTGGGGTTTCCCAAGGATCACCATGAGTATCTAGGGTGTGATAGAGGTTACCAATCAACTCTCCTTGCCTTAGTAGGTTGTCTGGTGACTTGGGAAACCACACATACCAAAGATTCTTTTTTATTTAACTCATATTGAAACTTTTTCATTATTTCGAGCAAGAGAGACTTTACATAAATGATACCTGTTGAGAAAATATTATATGTAAAATGTTTTTTTGATGAGCTAACTAAGTTTAAAATGATCAAGTTAAAAAGAGAAGCCAGGAAAACAAGGTTACTTGACTAAGCAAGGAAGAAAAATATTATTACTTGAATAAGTAAGTAACAAAATTCTTCAAAGAAAGAGAGAAATAAGCAAGCAGAATTGGAATAAAAAAATAATATACTCATGGTATAACACTGTTAATCAGAAATGAAGTACTAGTTAAAATTGGAAGTTCTAATTTGGTTAAAAAAGAAATACATCTTCTAGAACTACTTTTGGAAAGCTTTTCTTAGAAAGTGTATTTATGAATATTGTATTTGACAATTGACCCCTTGAAAAGACAACCTCTCTATCAAAAGCTTACTTATGCCAGAAAAGAAAATTAGAATTAATAAAGTCTACAAGCAACCTAGAAGCAGACCTAAGGGTTCACATATGGAAGATTCAAACTTAAAGAGAAGCAAAAATAAAGAGAAAGCCTTCGCCATCAAACATCAACGGCTAAGAATCTGTCAGCTGTATAATCAAGGCATTCAATGACTATGGAGTTCTCTACTATGTAATTATACACTTTAATGGCTAGTGAAGCACAATGTTTACATCTTCAACTATAAATAAGTACTCTTAAACACTACTGAAAAGTGGCCTTGAAGAAGAAAGGAAAATAGATATTGAAAGGTTGTATTGCCATGCTTATGTATGAGAGATAAATACCTTCCATTAAACTTTATTGATTTAGTTTCCTTGAGGGAGCTTGAGCTTACTTGAGATTATCCAAATCTTGTTGAGAAAGGTTTACTAGGTTCACCTTGAAGAAAAATCTCGTGTTGTTAGAGTTTTCCTAGGTTCTTATGAGAAAAACCTAATGGTTGTTACGTTAACCCATGGAGATATTAAAAAGCTGGTGGGGCTTGAGCCTGTGATATATTTTAACTGGGTTCTTATGAGAAAAGCTCAATGGGAGAAAAGGTTAACCAAGGTTTGTTATAAAAGCTCGTGAAGCTTGTACCTATACTTGTTATGATCCATATAGTAAAATTCTCTTACTTTGTGCTTGGGGAGTGTACGTATGATATAATATTTTTGGATCTGAATCACTTATCCTTATCTCTTGTTATAATATTTTTGTTATAAAAGCTTGCTTTGTTATAAAGTGCTTTGTGCTTGGTGTAATTCTTCCTTATCCTTATCTCTTTATTATTTGCATTTGCACAAAGTTTGGTTTGTGACTTAATTGCTTATTTCTTTAACAAAGTGCTTCAACGCTAAGTTCAACCTCTTGATTTAACTCAAATATCTATTTAATGAAACTTATGTTTTAAACTATTCCTTTGAAGACTTATACTCTAAGCATATCAACAACTTGACTTATCAAGTATTTTAACCTCACTATCAAAACTTGCTTGTGAAAGTCTTTCATAAAAAAGCAACCTAACTTTTTGGTTAATCATTGAAGAAAATTTTTTACCTCCTCAGAAGTTTTAAAATCTAAGAGAACCTATTTCAACTCTCCTTCTAGTGTGCTCAACCCTATTTAAACTAACAATACTTAATGTTAAAATAGTTCTAGGTATTATTTTTCAGTGTCATGGGGAGTGATTCAAAAACAATGGTTGGACACAAGGAGCTCTGGATATATGGATTCTAGTTTGAAGGGTTTAAGGTGAGGAAAATATCTCCCAAAGGATAGCATGATTCTTGAGAGTAGGTAATGGTATGTAGGAAACGAACTTGGTAAATTTATAAGGAAGGGGACACTAGTAGACGTTAACTAGAACAGTGGGAAGTGATAGAGGAACTTACATAAGTAATAACTGTTAGGGTAAAAAGGAATTGGTGTAGAAGATAAACAACCCATGAGGAAGGGATTATGTAGAGTAATGAATATGCGAGTTAAATAAACCCGTACACTTAAACTAGTAGGAATTAAGATGGCTGAGGGTGAGACCGGCATGGAGAAAATAGTAGTAAGTAAAAAGGAATCATATGTAATAAATAGGGAAACATGGAAAAACATTATTAGGGTAATTATACATATATGCCTATGAAATAAATTCCATGCAAGGATACTCAGGGGAAAGGATATTATATTGCATGTTAAGGATCATGTATGGTGTAAACATAACATGATGCATATGTTTCATATTTATTATCTTCTTTTCCACATAATCGTTGATCCTCATTTCATTTTTTTAATAAACCTTATGTATCGGTGGTTTTATTTGATGAAAGAGATTTGTGTAACAACCCTAAAATTTTAAAATAACCTAAAATAGCGTTAGTGGCAAAAAAATTTCATAAATAATATAAAGTTAGAGTATATAATTATTTTATGGTATATTAATGCTTTAGGGTGCAAAGATGCTATGTTAAAAGTTTAATAAAATCTTAGTGTAAACTAAAATACTAAAATACTAAATGAAAATAGGTGATTTTACCTTTGGAGTAAAATTTTTAAGTGAAGGCATTTTGGTCATTTGCTAAATGAGATTTTTTTAAGCCATTACAACTTTAGCCACCCATTTTCATGCACCACCCCTCTCTATCATCATCTTCCTTCTTTTTCCTCCAATGCACGTATTCCAATGATGAATCTTCAAGCTTTGAGCCCAGTAAATCCGTACATCGTCTCCATTTGGTTCCTTCATGAAAACTTCCTATTTTCACATTCTGTACAAGATCCCAATTTTTGTTTTGTAAAATACTCTTAATTATATCATTTTTAGAGGTTGGCCATGCTTTAATGTGGTGTTTTCTTGGATTTTTTTGCTTCTAGAGGCTTAAGAGCTTTAGTGAAAATCCTTTGGCTATTTGAGATCCTGAAACTTTGAGTTATTTTTTCTCCTTGTCAAATTTTTGTTGGCTAGCTATTCTTAGATTGTTAGTGGCTGAAAATTCTATATTTTCAATTATTGAGAGTGTTTTTTATGATAAAAATTGTAGGAATTTAGTAGGAAAAAATTTCTAAGGCATCCATTTTACAAGGAGCTTTATTTTAGTGGACTTTGGTAAGCTTGAGGGATTTTGGCTAAGAATCCTTGGTGGTGATAATAGATATTGTGGCTTACTCTTCCTATTTTAAATTCCTTTGTACGAGCCAAGCTTTTATTGTCCATATATTAATGTTCTTGACACTTTAAACTAGTCTTCCTTGTATAGTTTTTCATGAGATTGTTTTCTTATATGACAATAAATTTAGTTTCCTAATTTCCTCAGTTTCTTGTTAGATTTATGACTAATTTAAATAGTTACTAATTGAATAGAAAATATGGGGAAACAAGACCTTTGGAAATAGATTTGGAAACTCTCTACTTATTTCTTTAGTAGAGTTTTGGTGACTTGAACCTGCAAAGATAAGATATGGAATTGATTTGGGAAAATATTACTAGAAATTGAGAATTTCAATGCCATTGAGTTTGTGGATATTTTTTTTGATGATATTATGAAATTTGAATTGGTTTTGTTGTAAATGGTTTTCGAGAAATTCATGTTAGGACCCCGTAGCCGTTAGTGCGATTAACGGCCTATATACGTCTAGATATATGTTGGTTTTATTAGGGGTAACCACCTATGTGAAGCAAGGAGCTACCAATGAGGTGTAGCTTCCCTTGAGGTAACAGAGATGATAGTGGTGTGGAAAGAGAGCCCATTAAGTATAGTCGCTTATGAGAGGCAAGGAGGTGCCAACGAGGTGTAGCCGCCCCTACAAAGATTATATGGTAATGGAGAGGAAAGAGCTACTTGTTAGATGGAGTTGACCCTAGATATATGACCAATCTTAAGAAGAAATAGCTATCAACGAGGTGGAGCCACCGTAAGTATTGGTGTTTTCATGGGTGACCCTACAAAGTTGAATTTATTGATTTTATTTCTTGGCTTTAAATATTTTAAATTTTACTAGTTTAATATACATTAAATTCTTTATGATGGAATAATTTCCCTTAATGTTATGATTACTTATTTTACCTATCTAATGGTTTCACTCCTTAAATTATTCACATTGGTAGTTATTCCTGGTGCATTATCTTGTTTCCCTTCCTATCCACTTTATTTATTATGCCCTCAATGATTTTGTGTGACTCACCCCTTTCTTTATTATAACATTTTAGATCACTAGCCTACTGATGAGTACATTTCTAGAAAATATGTTCTCTCCCAGATATTTTGGCAGGCTACCTTGTGGGTATTGTGTAATGTGTTGGGCTCCACGTTTTGTAGCTAAAGGGAACGTTTGAGTTGTTATTTATTTTATCGTGTATTGTAAAGTCTTGTTTTAGTTTTGAAGTTATGTACTGGATGATTTAATGAATTTAAGATGTTTCTATTAGGTTATTTTGAACAGCTATATTTTGGGGATGTCCATTTTATAAGGGAGACTACACTGAATGAATTTTGAAAATTTTAAAATGAACTTTGGGACTTCATTGCATTCTAATTTAGTTTCTAAAATCTTTTTGCATTGTGATATGTCTTATGGAAAGTGTTATTTTATATATATATATATATATATATATATATATATATATATATATATATGGTATGTCATTCATTGTTTTCATGTTTATTAGGTTATAAGCTTGCCTGACTAACTTTAGTCTATGAGTCGATCATGGCCCCGAGTTGAGTTGTGACAAAGTTAGTATCAGAGCTATGGTTGTTGATATCTTAATAGTTGCAAAACAAGGTATTAGTAGTCTTGTCTGTAACTTGTGTAGCCGACCACATTTTACAAGTAAGAAATTATTAACATCTACCTCTTATTGTGGAGTCACATGTCTTGATTGTGTTATTTGTTTGTTCTTGCCATACATTCTCCCTTCATATTGGCCTTTGCTTTACTTTGGGTAAGGATGCCAACTAGGATTATAACTTCTGTTGATAGGGTCGTTTCATATGGGATTTCGACTCGGCCTCCTAAACTCATCCCTGAAAGGCAGTGGCAAAGTCGTGGTAAGCCAACCAAAGCGACAGATCTAGCAATGGCAGAAGCTGGGCATGGAGAGCCAACTTTAGGTGCTTTAGCAACAGAGTTGTAGAGTGTACAGAAGGTTATGAGATAGATGTTGGGTGTGATGGCTCAGCAACAGCAACATTAACCTGGGAGATAACCCCAAGTTATACCCAAGGGCTAGAAAGGGGTGAGACAGGATAAGCAACGACAACATGAGGTTGAGGCTTCGTTGCATGATTTTTTAAAGCTCAAACCCCTTCTTTTTCTAGTGATGTGAATAAAGATCCTCAATACTTCTTGGATGGGATTGATCGGGTATGTAAGCCTTTGAGTTATTCATCTATTATATCAGTGGAGTTAGATGCTTTTGTCTTTAGAAAATGGCCTATACTTGGTATGTGACTCGGATACAGAGGAGGCCAGAAGGGGCACCTACCTTAGAGTGGAGGGAATTTACAGAACTATTTTTGAGTTAATTTCTTTCAAACAATTTTAAAGACACTAAGACTTGAAAGCTTGAGTCCTTGTGACAGACTGAGGTATGTCAGTTTCAGAGTATGATGTTCAGTTTACCAGGTTGTCTCAGTACCTTCATATTTAGTTGCCATAGAGGAGATGTGGGCAAAGCAATTTCACAATGACCTTTGAGATATTTTTTTTTCAAATCGATTGATAAGAGTAAATGTTAGTTTTATAAGGATGTAGTGGAGTGCTCGTATTATTAAGGCTCGTATCAGATTGAGCATAACTTCTCAAGAGAAGCGAAATCATTCTCGCTTGGTTGGTTCTCTTAGTGGCCATCAGGGCCAAGCTAGTGGAAGTGTTATGGGTGAATTCACTTCAGGCTAGCAGGGTAATCGTAGTGGTTCTTATCCGCGTGGTGGGCATACTAGGTAGTATTTTAGTTCAGCTTCAGGTCATAGGATTTGATAGAGTGGTTATTGCAGGTAAGCAGTGGTCGAGGGCATTCTAGTGGGAAATTTCCTCTTGTTTTACTTATGGAAAGTTTCATACTAAAGCTTGCTTTGGCAACATCAAAACTTGTTATCAGTGTGGGAGGCCAGGTCACATTCAAAAAAATTGCCCTATGGCACCTTCATAGCCATCACTTAGTCATGGACTTGCATCAACGACTTTATCTTCTCCTCCAATTCTTGCATAATTAGTGAGATAGTTTAGAGACCCTTGGGGCCATGGTTTTGGGGAAACACATCAGGGAGGTAGAGGATCTACAGTAGACGTCAGAGTTAGGCTAGGAAAGGTTAGGCTTGGGTTTTTGCACTGACTCATCATAATGCCCAGGCATTAAATGCTGTGATCACTAGTATACTTCTAATATGTTTGATGAATGATCATGTTTTGTTTGATCCAGGAGCTACCTATTCGTTTGTATCACCCTTCATTGCCTTCCAAATCAGTAAAGATCCCTTTCTTATGGTTGAGCATTTAGTGGTGGCTACTCTAGTAAGAGACTTGTTATATGCCAACACTGTGTATAATTCTTGTCAGGTTTTAGTAGAAAGCAAGAAGTTATTAGTGGACTTGGTGATTCTGGATATAATGGGGTTTGATGCAATTTTGGTTAGCTTCTTGGCATGCCACCTTGGATTTTCATAATAAATTAGTGAAGTTTGATCTACCTCTAAGAGTCTACTTTCCAGTTTTAAGGGGATCAAAGTTGGGCACCCTACAATATGATTTCTACCTTAGGGGCTAATAGGTTATTGAGAAAGAGTTGTCAAGGGTATTTAGTTGTTGTTTGGGACACCCAAATGTCGGGGGCATGTTTGGAACAAGTACTGTTGGTATGTGTATATTTTGATGTCTTCCTTAAGGAGCTACCTGGTTTTCCACCAAATTGAGAAATAGGGTTTTGTATTGACTTGTTACATGATACATATATGATATTGATACCTCCATATCAGATGGCTCTCACTAAGCTTAAGGTGTTAAGGGAACAGTAGTAGGATTTGCTTGACAAGGGTTTTCATTCACCTTAGTTCTTTGCCTTGCGGCATACCCATGTTATTTGTAAGGAAGAAAGATGGTTCTATGAGGTTGTGTGTCAATTATAAGCAGTTGAACAAGGTGACAGTGAAGAATAGGTATCCCTTTCCTCGCATAGATGACTTGTTTGATCATCTTTAAGGTGCTCGATGTTTCTCCAAGATTGTCTTACGGTTTAGATATTATCAACTAAAGATTAGAGAGGGAGACATCCCAAAGACTGCATTTTGAACTCGCAATGGGCACTATGAGTTCTTAGTTATGTCATTTGGTCTCATTAATGCCTCAGCTACTTTTGTGAACCTCATGAATCAAGTTTTCAAGCAATTCATGGATCGCTTTCTAATAGTCTTCATTGATGATATATTTGTGTATTCTAAGGGTGCAAATGAGCATAAACAAGATTCAAAGATGATTTTGCAAACTTTGAGAGAGCATCAATTATATGCTAAGTTTTCCAAGTGTGAGTTCTGGTTGGATATGGTGACTTTCCTGGGGCATAAAGTGTTGAAATATGGAATAAGTGTATATCCAAATAAAGTATAAGCTATTCAGAATTAGCCAAGGCTAACATCAGTGATAGGATTTGTAGCTTTCTTAGATTGATAGGATATTATAGGCAGTTCATCAAGGATTTTTCTAAGCTTGTTGCTTCATTGACTAAGTTGACCCAAAGGGGAGTCAAATTTCAGTGGAATAACAAGTGTAACGAGAATTTTCAGAAATTAAGGGTTGTAGTAGTGGTTATGCAATTTATAGTGATACATTTGAGTGGGTCTTAGATGCATACTAATGAAAAATGGGAAGATGATTGCTTATGCATCTCATCAGCTTAAGAGGCATGAGCAAAACTAACCCACTCACAGTTTGAAGGTGGTTGTAGTTATCTTTGCCCTTAAGATTTGGAGGTACTACCTGTATGGTGAGACTTATGATATTTATACCGACCACAAGAGTCTCAAGTACATTTTCCTACAGCAGGACTTTAACCTGAGACAAAGGAACTTTTGGAAGATTATGAGTACACAATTTTATATCATTTCGACAAGGCAAGTATTGTGGTCGATGCCTTACGTAGGAAGTCCATGGGTAGCTAACACACATATTGGTAGATAAGAGGTTGATAGTGAAAGAATTTCAAGATGTTGTGGGAGATGAAATATAATTTGAGGTTAGAGAATTTAGTTTATTACTAGCTTATGTCTAGCTTCGTTCTTCTTTGGTGGAAGATATTAAGGTGGAACAAGGCAAAGACCCTTACCTTATTAAGCTTTTAGAGGATGCTCGAGAGGGGAGGATTTCGGGTTTCATTATAGACTCGGATGATATATTAAGTGTGGTTTGTAGTTGTGTGTTCCTAAAATTGGAGACCTTAAGGATATGTGCTAGAGGAAGCTTATAACTTAACTTACATCATCCCTACCCAGGTTCCGCCAAGATGTATTAGGATTTGAAAGAACCTTATTGGTGGGAAGGAATAAAGAAAGATATAGCTAAATTTGTTTCCAGGTACTTAGTGTGTTAGCAGGTAAATGCTGAACACTAAATGGAACAGGGTTGCATCAGTGCATAGAGATATTAGAATGGATGTGGGAGAGAATTACTATGGATATTGTGATTGGGTTGCCTAAGAAATTTAAGTGTTTTGACTTAGTTTAGGTCATTGTGGACTGATTGACTGAGTCTGCTCACTTCTTACATGTGAATACTACTTTTGACATGACTCAATATGCTAAACTTTACTTGGATGAGATTGTTTTTTTTTTTTTCATGGAGTACCAATGTCTATCATTTCAGATCATGGACCTCCGTTCACTGCTAGGTTTTGGAAATCCTCCTAAGGTGGCGTTTGCTACCAGTTATATTTTCAGATTCCTAGATAAGTCAGATGAGAAAGTTTATTTCCCACGTTTGGTAGGACGGATAAGAAAATATACCCAAGCATAAATTTTTCCTAGGAATGAAAAAATGTGAAGGAGGGCAAAAATTATATTCTTACCTGTGATGGTGGGAAAAAAACTTTCCCATGGGAATGGCAAAATTTTCATATGAGAAATTATTCCATTGTCCCCATTTTTATCCCTCTTCCTCATTATTACTCTCGATTCCTTCATCCATCACTTTTGTGGGTTCTTTGTCTATAACTCGTCATTTTTTAAAAAAAAAATAACAAAATAATTTTTATTAAAATTTAATAAAAAAATTTAATTAAAAAAATTTATAATAATAGAATTATTTATAATGCTACAATTATCTTGATACATATGCTATTCTACATTCTTTTAAATAAATCAAAGGGTATTCTTGAAAAAATAAATTATATTCCTAAGAATATGTTGTCTAAACCAAACAAAAGAATAATATTTTTTGAGGAATGCAACATATTATTCCCAAGAAAGTTGAGTACTAACCAAACACATTTTGTCAACTTTCCTGGAATCTCATTCATAGGAAAGGGATTCCCAGGAATGTCAATTTTCCTAAGAAAAAAACATTATTAGTAGCAAACACCACCTAAGAAGCATTGGGATTTAGAGTGAATTTAAGTACTTCACTTCATCCCCAAACTTATGGTTAGTCTGAGAGCACAATTCAAATATTGAAGGATATACTTTGTGCTTGTGTCTTGGATCTTGGAGAGAGTAGGGATAACTATCTACCATTAATGGAGTTTGCCTACAATAACAGTTACCAATCCAATATTTAGATGGTACCTTTTGAGACCTTGTATGGTAGGAGGTCTCGATCACCTATCAGCTGGTTTGAAGTTGGTGAGAATAAGCTCTTAGGTCTAGAGTTAATACAAGAATCAAGGGCTAAGGTTCAATTAATTCGAGATAGGTAGTTGGCAGCTGAAAGTCAACAAAAGGCATATGTTGATCATAGGAGGCGAGAGTTAGAGTTTGGGGTAGGAGATCATGTATTCTTTTGAGTGCCACCAATGAAAGGCATTTTGAGGTTTTGAAAGAAAGGAAAGTTGAGTCCAAGGTACATTAGGCCATTTGAAATCTTAGAAAGAGTTGGAGCTATAGCATACTGATTGGCTCTTCTGCCAAGCATTGCTAGTGTCCACCTAGAATTTGATGTCTTCATGCTTTGGAAGTATCTCCTTAACCCCTCCCATATGCTTCAACCACAAGCCATACAATTGGATTAATAGCTTTGTTATAAGGAACAAACCATAGTCGTAGTGGATAAGTAAGTGAAGAAGTTGAGATCTAAGGATATAGCATCGGTTAAAGTTTTCTGGCAAAACCATTCTAGTGAAGAGGAAACTTGGGAATCTAAGGAGGCTATGTGTGAAAAGTACCCATATATTTGAATCCCTTGGTAAAGACTTTGTTTAAAATGCGGAACCAAATTTTCTTAAGGGGGATAGAATGTAATACCCCTAAAATTTTAAATTAACTTCTAATAGCATTAATGACAAATTTTTTTCATAAATAATAGAAAGTAGAATATATAATTATTTTATGGTATATTAATGCTTGATGGTGCAAGGATTTTACGTTAAAAGTTTCATAAAATCTAAGTGTAAAAATAAAATACTGAAAGAAAATAGGCGATTTTACCCTTTGAATAAATTTTTTAAGTGAGGACACTTTGGTTATTTGCCAAATGAGATTTTTTTAGCCATTACAACCTCTAGCCGTCCATTTTCATGCACCCCCATCTCCATCATCTTCTTCCTTCTTCTTCCTCCAATGCACGCCTACCATGGATGAATCTTCAAGCTTTGAGCCCAGTAAATTCGTGCATCATTTCCACGTGGTTCTTTCATGAAAACTTCCTATTTTTACCTTCTCTACAAGATTCTAGTTTTTGTTTTGTAAAATACTCAAAAATATTGCACTTTTAGAGGTTGATCGTGGCTTTAAGGTGGATTTTTCTTGGATTTTTACTTCTAAAAGCTTAAGAGCTTCAAGTAAATTCCTTTGGCCATTTGAGATCCCAAAACTTTGAGTTATTTTTCCTCCTTATCAAATTTTTGTTGGCTTGCTATTCTTAGACTATTAGTGGTTGAAATTTCTATTTTTCCAATTATTGAAAGTGTTTTTTATGCTAAAAATTGTAAGAAGTTACTAGGAGAAATTTTCTAAGGCATCCATTTTACAAGGAGCTTCATTTTAGTAAACTTTTGTAAGCTCGAGAGATTTTGGTTGTGAAGCTCCTTGGTGGTGAGTGGATAACAGGTATAGTGGTATATGCTTCCTATTTTAGATTCCTCTGTAAAGCCAAATTTTTATTATCCATATATTACTGTTCTTGAGGCCTTGAACTAGTCTTCCTCGAATGGTCTTTCATGAGATTGTTTTCTCATTAAATAGAAAAATATGGGGAAACAATACATTTGAAAACTCTACTTATTTCTTCATTAGATTTTGGTGACTTGAACTTGTAAAGATTAGTTATGGAATTGATTTGGGAAAATATTACAAGAAATTGAGAATTTCAATGCCATTGAGTTTATGGATATTTTTCGATGATATTATGAAATATGAATTGGTTTTAGGTGTAGTCGCTCGTGTGAGGTAAGGAGCTTCCAACGAGATGTAGCTGCCCTTGAGGTAACAGAGATGATAGTGTTGTGGGAAGGGTTACCTATTATGTGTAGCTGCCTATGAGAGGCAAGGAGCTGCCAACGAGTTACAGTCGTCCCCACAGAGATGATATGGTAATGGAGAGGAAATGGCTACTTGTTAGATAGAGCCAGCCCTAGAGATATGGCATATCGTAGGAGGAAAGGGCTACAATGACTTGGAGTTGCTTAAGTATTGGTGCTTTCATGGGTGACCCTATAGAGTTGAATTTACTGATTTTATTTCATGATTTTAAATGCTTTTAAATTTTACTAGTTTAATATACATGAAATTCTTTATGATGGAATAATTTCCCTTAATGTTATGATTACTTATTTTGCCTATCTCATGATTTAACTCCTTAAATTATTCACATTGGTAGTTATTCCTTATGCATCATCTTGTTTCATCTTTTGTCCACTTTATTTGTTATGCCCTCGCCGAGTTTGTGTGACTCACCCATTTCTTTATTATAACATTTCATATCACTAGCTTGCTGACTAGTAGATTTCTAGGAACTTTGTTCTCTCCTAGATATTTTGGTAGGCTTCCTTATTGGTGTTGTGTAATGTGTTGGACTCCATGTAAAGGGAGCATTTGGGTTATTATGTATTTTGTTATGTATTGTAAAGTCTTGTTTTAGTTTTGAAGTTGTGTACTAGATTATTTAATGAATTATGGATGTTTTTGTTAGGTTATTTCGAATAACTATGTGTTGTGATGTCTATTTATAGGGGTGACTCTATGGAAATGTTTTTGGAAATTTTAAAATGAGATTTGGAATTTCATTGCATTCTGATTTAGTTTCTAAACTCTTTTTGCATAGTGCTATGGCCTATGGAAGGCATAACTGAATATATATAGTATGTCATTCATTGTTTTCATGTCCATCATGTTATAGGCTTGCTAGACTAAGTTTAGTATATGTATTGATCATGGCCCCAAGTTGGATTGTGACAATTTATATCTTTTCATTCTGAATTTCGTTGCATTCTGATTTAGTTTCTAAACTATGTTTGCATTGTGCTATGGCCTATGGAAGGCATAACTGAATATACATGTCCATCATGTTATAGGCTTGCTAGACTAAGTTTAGTATATGTATCGATCATGGCCCTGAGTTGGATCGTGATAATTTGTATCTTTTCATTTCGAATAGATAGATTTTATGGAAACCCCTTTATTTGATGATTTGTGAGGGCAAATGTGCCTATAGTGCTATGTTATGATTTTGTTTTAGAAATCATGGTTTTTTGTGGGATCCATAATTGTATGGTGGTACAGTTCCCTAGGTCTCAATCTCTACTGGTTGAGTTAAGTCTTGGTAATGGTTTTTGGTTACTCTACTCCCATTTGGTTGAGTTAAGTCTCGAAGGCTGAGTGTAGAACCAGCACTCTCTTACTTCTTGGTTGAGTTCAGTCCAAAGGGTCCTCCCTTCGGTTGAGTTGAGTCCTGAGGGTGAGATATTGTTTCCCTTCTAGCTGAGTTGGGTCCTGGAGGTAGACCGTTTGTGTTCTTCTATGGAAGTCTATGGAATTCCCTATTATTTACTTGATTTCATTTTGAATTAAGAAATTGGAACAAGGATTTGTAACTTTGGATTGCATGGAATTTTATTTTCATAACGGAACTTTTGAAGTATATCATTCTTTGTATAGCATATCATTGCATCCATTATGGCATATTGGGAGGATGAAGGTTAAGATAATGGTGGAGTAATCTAATTCCTTGCATGCATGCATTGCATGAGTTATGATTATGTTTTTGGATTGCTTTTTCTCACTGAGCCTTGTGTAGGTCACACCTTTGGGGACTTTGTTTTTATTTTGTAGGTTGGATGAGCATATAGATGCATTTCTCGATATGATTCCAAGAGCTATAGACAAGAAGGAATTTGGGATGAGAGAGAGAGTTTATATTTTATTTTAACACAAGTGTATTTGGAATTAATATCATATGAAAATATTTTTTTAAAAGATTTGGTATTAATGTGAAGTGTTCTGTTTTCTATGAATGACCATGAAATTTTGTATCATGTGTGACCAAGTATATATGATTGACAAGACTTTCTTAGGATGGGAGGTCGAGGGACCCTTAATCCTAGCATTGGTTATGGCGCAAGGGTTGGTCGTGACATTAGGATTGGGTATTCTTCAAGTTTTCTTTAGGAAATCTCTAGGTTTTCAATAATCAAAAATTATAATTGAATATCCTCTTTGCCAAAAATGATATTTCTACCATTGAAACATATTTTTCCACAATTAAATGATATAAAGAGAAAATTTAATATTGTAAATAATATATAATTCCATTTCCAAAACTCATTATAGTTAACATATTTAGAAATTTAGGAAAATACAATAAAATATCTAAATCATATATAAAAATTGTAGAGATGTTACAAAAAGCTTCTCAAGCAAGCTACAAAATATTAAAAGCCCATTGGTTAAAATATAAGGCAACACCCATTGGTCAAAATAAAGGCAAAAGACCATTGGTTAAATTGAGTGACAAGTCCACTTGAAGAGTGACTCACTCATTACACGTATTAAATACATACTAGTGCCAGTACGGTATGAATTTTGTACAGCATAATTTTGCCTTACTGGTGCTTCATAAGTTATACGTATTAAGCAAAACCTGTTCCATGTTTGAAACAAGTTATAAAGAATGTGGGATTGAGAAAAAAATGAAAATACATTGAAATTAGAAAATTCAAAAACTAGACCGAAATTGGGCAGTAACAAAAAAAAAAACCAAAATCCCCCTTTTAGAGGCAAAACCAAGACTCAAGGTTATGAGCAAGATAAAAAACAGAGAAGCTGAGATTGGGAAAGGTTTTTGATGTATATTGAATAATAATATCTGAATGTATTTTACAATACAAAGAAGCTATATTACAGATACAGCTGAAGCACAATACAAAGGAAAAAAATCCTGATGAATATGAGCCATGTCACCACTACATAGGAAAACAAGGAACAAAGTAAAAGAAATGGGGTAAAGTTGTCAACACTCCCTCTTAAATTGGTGCATAAATGTCAGTCATGCTCAATTTGTCAAGACAATTGTTAAAAATTGGATACAGCTTTAATTAGCACATCCACTAGCTGGTTCTGAGATTGAACATGAGGAACTTCAATAAGCTTAGCTTCCAATTTCTCTTTGATAAAGTGTTTATCAACTTCAACATGTTTGGTTCAATCATGTTGAACAAGATTATGGGCAATAACATAAGTTGCTTTATTACCACATCATAACTTCATGGGAGTGTTTTGCTCAATATATAGCTCCTACATGAAGTTTCTAATCCACAGTAACTCACATATAGCCTTAGCCATTCCCCAATATTTAGCTTCTGTACTTGATCTAGCTACTAGCTTCTATTTCTTACTTCTCCAAGTAACTATATTTCTACCTACAAACGTGAAATACCGTGAGGTAGAGTGTCTATCCTCAATAAACCTAACCCAATCAGCATCAGTGTAGCCTTTAATACCTAAGTTGTTTCATTTGTTAAAAGGGATTCCTTTTCCTGGTGAGGATTTTAAATAGAACAAAATACAAATGACAACATTCATATATGCTCTTCACATGGGGAATGCATGTATTGACTAACAACACTGAGAGCATAATATAGATTAGGATGAGTATGTGCAAGATACATCAGTTTCCCAACTAATCTCTTATAGCATTCTTTGTTGGCAAGATTTTGATTTGAATGCATCTTAGTTTAAGATGTTCTTCCATGAGAGTTTTAGCTGGGCTACAATTTGTCATACCAGTTTCATTATATAAGTCTAAGGTATATTTTCGTTGGGACAGAAAACTACCTTTCTTTGACCTTGACACTTCAATCCCAAGGAAGTACTTTAGTTGACCAAGATCTTTCATTTCAAACTATTGAGCAAGATGATCCTACAATGCCTTCCTTTATGTAGAGTCATTTCCAGTTACTATTATGTCATCAATATACACAATCAGAGTTGTGATTTTTATTTATCATGCTTCAAGAAATGGTATGGTCAGAGTTACTTTGTCTTTATCCAATGGATTTCATAAAGCTTATGAACACGCCCTAAGGGATTGTTTTAAGCCATGCAGAGATTTTCTTAATTTCTAGAATTGTTTGCTTTCTGTAGTTTGTATATTACATCCAGGAGGCAAATTCATATAAACTTCTTATTAAAGATCTCCATGTAAGAAAGCATTCTTTACCTTGAATTGATGAAAAGCCAGCAAAGGTTTATTACCAAAGACAGAAGAATGTGAACTTTGTTCATCTTGGATATTGGAGAAAAATTCTCCATATAATCAACTCCGTAGGTTTGAGTATATCCCTTGGCAACAAGTCTTGCTTTGAATCAGTCAATGGTTCCATCAGCTTAGTATTTGATAATGAAACCCTACCTACAGCCAATGGGAGTCTTCCCTTCAAGTAAGTTAACAAATTCCCATAGTGTGTTCCTCTAAAGCGATTTCATTTCTTCATTCATCGCTTCCCTCTATCTGGGATCTTTCAAGCCCTCCTACATACTATAAGGAAAAGGGACAACATATAATTAATTCATTAATGCTTTACTTTCCCTTGATAGTTTATGGTAAGATACAAAGTTACTCATGGGATATTTAGTTTTGGAGGCAAAATCAGGCTCATAAGTAACTTTAGGTACTTCTCTTTTTATACGAGTAGGTAACACTTTGACGTAAGGTTCAGAGTTTACCTGAGGCTTAAATAGAGAATCAGCTTTGGAGAATAATTGGTCACCTAGTACATCATAAGTGGGGGAATCTAGAGTACTCATCCTCCATAACATGTTCATCTATTTCATAAAATTCACTAATATCTTCCAAGTTATCACAACTTGGATATTCATCATCATTTGAACATCACTACTTGAAGCCAATTGGTCACCACTTATATAATCTAATGAGTCCAAAGGATGAGTTAGAGTCTGCAATTCCATTATACTCTCCCTTAAAGTGGAGACTCACGTTCTGAAAAATACATATCATCTCGTGAAACACAACATCAAGGGTAACATACACCTTTTGAGATAGTGGGTGATAAACTTATAGCCTTTTTTATGTGAGGCATACCCAACAAATACATACCTGAGAGCTTGATGTTCCAATTTATTTCTTAGGGGTTTGTGAATATGCACAAATACTAGACATCCAAATACTTTAGGTGATAGGTTTGGCACAGTAAGAGCAATTACAGCCTTATGAAGCACATCAAAAGGAGTTTGGAATAGCAATGAGCTGAAAGGAGTATAATTGATGAGGTAAGCTGCAGTGGTAATGGATTCTCCCCAATAATTGGTAGACATGTAGGCCCCAAAACAAGGAAACCTGTACAACTTCAAGAAAATGGTGGTTCTTGTATTCTGTAACTCTATTTTGTTGAGGGGAGTAGGGGCAAGTAGTTTGGAGAACAATTCCATGTAAGTGATGTGAACCAGAATGGGTAATCCTTGCTAGTGAAAAATTGCTTTTGAGTATAGTAATAAACAAGGGTTATTCCTGCAGAGGATTAAGTCTAATTGATAAGCCATGAATTCTAACTGCTATAAGTTAACTTTTAAATAAATAAAGAGGGGGTTTATGAAAAATCAACTAAGTAAGTGAAAATCAAAACATAAACTTAAAATTGAAAAGAACAAAGTGAACTAGTGCTGAAGATGCCGATGCTAAAAACTGGTTAAAGGTTCATTCTCCACCACTAGGCATTGTCAATGATCATGACCCCAATGTTATTCCTAACTTCCTATTAAAACTATCAATCGTAGATAGCAATAAGTTATGCTTCCGCAATCTTTCCTTAGTTTGTCATTAAATAGAGACTGTGTTCTCTATTTAGTCCCTAACCATTAAATAACCTAGAAATGGTGCTTTCTAAAACAATTTAATTGAAGCTTTATGATGAGAAAGATAGGTTGGTCTAAGCAATAAACACACATGCTTAGATTATTTAACTCAGGCTATGTTCCACTTCACAGTCAATGAAAACTTGACCATAATCATTAACTAAAAATTACTACTCATGAATAGGAAATAAGATAATTACAAATCCAATTCCCTATTCTAGAATTAAATGATTACCAAGGTTCATTTAGTTAGCCAATTAAACAACTCAAGATAATAATCATGAACTAAGATTATAGAAGAACATATACAATTTTTTTGCAAGGAAGCATGACGAATAATATTAAGAAATCAATCACAACATCAAGTTTAGGGCTTTGAATTCACCCTCAACCAAAGAGGAATTTAGCCAAGCATATTTAGAAAATCCATAATAATCAACATAAAGAACATCAAGAATCCAAAGGAAAGAAATGAAGTAAAGAAAGAAGAATGGCAAGACTCTTTAATGAACTCCATGTGGATAATCTTCTCTAAATCTAGCACTTGAAGCTCTTTTGCTCTTTTTATCTACTCCTCTTTTGTCTCTCTTTCATTTTTGATATGCAATACCCCCTATTTTGATGTAGAAATATGATTTTAGGTTAAAGGACGCATGAGGATGCTACGGCTTAGGTCCTTGGAAGCTACAGTGTCTTACCCTAGGCCACAATTTGGGGGAAGAGCTCGAGTGGGTGACACGGTGCCCCTGTAGGTGGACGTTGTTGAGTATTTGGGTGCTGCAGCACCTTGTGTTGGGCGCTGTGATGCCCTACTTTCGGGTATGGGGCCAAAATTGCACATTTGGGCACCCAAGGTTAGGCGTCGTAGTAACCTAGCCTATGTGTTGGTGCCAAAATTGTCGTGTTTGGGTGCTATGGTGCCCAAGCCTCAGGTTTCTCTTCTATTTTGTAGCATTGTGCTCTTTAACTTGTAGCTAAGTCACCCAAAATTTGTCTAAGCTCATACACTTTATTCCAAAATCTGTTCAAGAACTTAGCAAATAAATGTAAGAGAATTCAATAGAAAATTATACCAAATTATGCACTGATAAATAAGTCAAGGTATTGTTTCAGTTATTGATTAACAAACTCTCCACCATTATATGTGCGAAGAATATGTATGTTAGATTGATACTGAGTGGCAATCATCTAATGAAATCTCCTAAATAGTGAACTAACTTCATTCTTACATTTCATTAGACAAACCCAAGTCATACATGTATGATCATCAATAAATGAAATAATCCAATATGTACCACTAAGAGAAGAACTTTGTGTTGGCCCCTATGCAGAAAAGTGAATAACCATAAAAGGAACATGACTTTTATTCATATTAATTGGAAAAGAAACCCTATGGATTTTATCCAGCTCACGCACAATACATTTGAAATTTGAAATATTTGATTGACAAAAGGACTTTGGAAACAATTTCTTCAAATATCCAAAAAATGGATGACCTAAATATCTATATCACAACCAAATTGCAGACTTCTATAATTTTTCAGACTTATCAACCAGAACCACTTGAGCTAACTGATTTGAGCTTGTTGGCATGATCAAGACAGTAAAGTTTCCCCCTTCTAGTACCATAACCAATGGCCTTTTGAGTTAGAATGTCCTTAAAAACACAATGGTTAGACCAAGAAATCACAATACAATTCAAAGTATGAGTTATTTGAGCATCAAACAATAAGTTATGGTTAATAGTAGGAACCACAAGAACGAAATCCAAATTCACATTTTCAGTAAGAGTAATTGAGCCTTCTCCAACTACAGAGGAGGGGTTACCATTAGCTGTGGACGCTATGTTTTGTTTATAGGATTTCATTGTTTGAATATGTTTACTATCAAAGGTCATATGCTTAATAGCACTGGAATTAATTATCCATTCACTATTACTACTAGTTGCATATGTACGAAGGATCTTACCAATGTTACCTAAAGTGGTAATGAAGGACAAATCTTCCATTAGAGAGTTAGAAGGCTCAGCCACAACAAGAAGCATGGGAATTTGGCTTTAAGTTTCGTTTGCGAGGTGCCTTGGCCGAAGCCCACCTATCAGGATATCCTATTAGTTCATAACACCTTGCTTTTGTATGTTCGATTCCACCACAATTATCACAAATTCATTCAAATTTCGTAGCTCCAGCTTCATAGCTATGATTCTGTGACCTAGAAGCCCGTTTTGATTTAGGACATTTGCCCCAATGTGCTATCATGGAAGATGATTCTGGGTGACCAATTTCACCACACATAGTTGTTTTGCGAACAGAGTCCTAATGTATATATGCATAAGATTCCTCAAGATGAAAGAATCTCTCCTTGAATTTGTTCATATTCAGCATCTAGCCCATTCAAGAAAATATATGCACGTAATTGTTCAATAGATTTCTTATATGCAATAACATCATTAGGGTCTTTCATTATAACCCTCTCATGATGATCAAGTTCTCCATAATAAGTGGATAAGGGATGACCAACCTGTTTGGTAGAGAATGCTTACTAATTAAGGGCAAAACATTATATTTCATTTGAGCCATTATAGAATGCTTTTGCAAGGGCACTCCAAATGTCTCGAGCAGTGCCTAAATGAATGTATCCCTTCATGATATTTGGTGACATAAAGGTCAATAACCATCCCTTTACCTTCTGATTTTCAACATACCACTTTGTATAAGATGCATAAGTGGTCTTTAGAATATGTGTTTTGCTGATGATGTACTCAAACTTTTCTCTTTCAGCAGTCTACATCTCCATGACGTGGGACTGTATATCATAGTTGGTTTCAGTTGGATGTAAAACCCGACCTTTTAGATTGAACATGTATTACTGGAATAGAGGTTTTAGATTAGTTGCTTCCAAATTTATTGTTCGTCATTGTGAGCAGAGTTCACTATGAAGCTTCGGTGATGAGCAAAACATGAGTCTCCACTTGGTATTGTTATGGCTACGATGAAATTCCAAGCAGAATGTGAAAGTGAAATGCTAAGCAGAACACTATGGTAGCCCATGGTATGGTTATAGCTTTGCGAGCTACAGTAGGTTGCAATCCAGGCAAGTTGAACACTACGGTGAAATGAGTTGCTACAACTCTCAATGGACAGGTTTGATTAAGGTAAGCGACGACGGCGGCGCTTCGATACCAAAATAAATAAATAAAATAGAGAAGTCAATATTGGAAGAGGTTTCTGGTGTATATTGAATAATAATATCTGAATATGTTTTACAATACAAAGAAGCTATAGTACAGATACCGCAAAAGCACAATACAAAGGAAAAAAAATGAACCAATAACTGTTAGCCATGTCACCATTGTACAGGAAAACAAGGAATAAAGTAAAAGAAATGGGGCAAAGTTGTCAACAGAGCATTCATGAAAAAACAAGAGTAGATCAAGCATAACTTAAACTCAAATCAGTGTGAAAGTTCAACATGTTAGAGAATAGAGTGAAGATCAATGTTCTGGTGTTGCCACCGATAGTTATGGGTACAACAGCCATTGTCATAAATGAGAAGATGCCTAAAGGGAATGATAATCGTTTGAAGAGAAACCAAAAGACTAGCAACAAACATGCCAGAGAATATAATAGCTAGTATTGAGGTTGGACTCCCACTACTACATAATGAAGGTGCGACCACCAAAAGAGAAACCCTTGAAAATGGCTTTTAGAGAGAATTTTTCATACGAGGAACCCTATAAATTAGAAAAAAAAATGCCATAGAAGAGAAATGAGGAGCCTGTGTAATGAAAAGATGGAGCAAACAAAATGAAAAAGGTGAGAATTTTGCGCGCATGATTACTCAAATTTTAAAAAACAAAAAATATATTGTGTTTGGAAGGAAACTAATTTGGATGAGTTGTTCCAAATCATAAAATATTTGGTTTGGATAATTAATTAAAAATTTTAAATAATTTCATTATAGAATTGTTTTAGAATGTGTTAGGTGATACAATTTAAAATTTTATAGAATTTGAAATATATGAGAATTGAATTACAAGTTAAGTATGTATATAATAAAATAATATTTTGTTTTTATTCCATATTAAAATATGTATTCTTCAAAAAAAAAATTAAAAATAGAAAAAGAGTAGTTGTGATATTTGTAAATATACATTTACAATGTTATATAGTTTCATAAAAAATTTAACATAAGTGGACAATTCTAATTACTTTACAAATTTTTGGAATTGGAATATGAAACTAATTAATTATCTTAATTTGAACGGTATTTTATGAATAAATATTTTAATTTCATCACCAAAAAAGTTACTTTTGATTTTTTACTTCAAATTATGTTACTCAATTTATTTTATTTTATCATAGAAATTAAGTTCATATGAGTATTGATTAGCTTTTTTTTATATATTATTGAAATATTTAATGATTCTATTTCCTGATACATCATATATATTGTAATTATTTACATCACATTATCTTATATAATAAATTGATTTTAGAGAAAATATAATCAAGGAAAGACCACGTATCTTTAATGCAAAGAATTGGTTTTCGAAAAAAAGTTAAAGGAGAGATCTAGCTTGATACCTTTTGTCAATAGTTGTTGTTTTATTATAGAGTAATTACTCTCATCTTTTCTGATAGATATTTTAATTACACCATTTTTTCTTTTATTATAAAAATATACACGAACTTATTTAAAAAATTAAAAAATATTACAACTTAACTTAATTTTAAATTTAAATTTAATTAAATAAATTATATGTCTAAAGTACCTCTTTAGAACCTTTAAATCTGCCTATTATTGACTATAAATAGCTTTTAAAAATTATTCAATGTGTTTTTGTTTTTTTTTCTACACTAATATTACTAAAAGTGAATGAATAAGTGAATTATTTGAGTTTTATCATTTTTTATAAAGGATTTTTTAGACATATAAATGATTCAAAGGTTAAGTTGTAGTATATTTTTAACTTTTAATGAAAATCCTTATATAGTTTCATAATAGAAGGAATCAAGGTCCTGTAATTAAAGTTTTGTTCAGGGGAGTGAGAAGTAATTTACTATTATAATATATATAACATTTTGAACTTCAATTTGTTTGGTATAACTATAATAATTGAAAATAAAAAGAAAATTGATATTAATAGTGAATAGCTTGATATGAAATATCAGCATATATATTAATTTCAGTTACATTTATATAAACTTGTTGTAGAGAATGAGTTTATATATAGTCTTAAAAATCGGATTCCCTTGCTCAAATTGTCAATTGTGAACCACCAAATGGTCCTATCATCTTTATGAATGACACTTGCTGTAAGAAAGAGCCATACAAAATGAGAAAGAGAAGGAGAGAATGAGAAGCCATAATTTTGTATCTAGTCTTATTTCTCAATATATATGAGGCATTTCATTGTGCTCTTTTCTTGCATCTTTTGAGGTTTGATCATTGCTCACTGAACACTAGCGATCGAAAATGCAGGCTGTGAAGGAAAAGATAGAAGACATGAAGGACATGCGAAAGGCCAAGGCCGAAGCAAAGGCTGAAGAAAAGGTTAGAGAAGCATGATTTAATGGCTTGCTTAATCAGCAGAGTTAAAATAATTCTAATAATAATGTAGACAAAAAAAGAGCAAAGTTTGATAGTTTAGTTAATTAACATGATTCATAATTTGCTAAATGGCTTAAATACACTTTTGGTCCTTCTAATATTATAAAAATTTTCAATTTGATCCCACTATTTTTAATTTTAATAATTTAGTTCATTTCAATTAAATCCCTCTATCATATATTCATCCATAAAATAATAATATTATAGCTAATTAGTATACATGACTTATTATTATCTATATGAAATGATTATTTGACTACAAATTAAGTAAAAACACACTCGATGCACATGATTTCACCATAACTCTCATTTTTTCATGTTTTTAGCATAATTTAACTTAATAATTTGTCAAATAATCACATTATATGAACAATAACGGGTTCATGTATGCTAATTACTACAACATCATCATTTTTCCTTTATAGATGTATAAAAATATGACAATAATTTAATTGAAACCTTTTTAAAATATAAAAGGACAAAATTGTTTAAACTGAAAAGAGAAACCAAATTGAAACTTTTATAATGTTAAAGTGATCAAAACTCTATTAAGTCTTGTTAAATTGTCGTCAATTTTTTACTTTTATCAAGCGTACTTTAAACCACATGCAGTAGCTACAAACACAAGTAAAACGTAGAAAATAAAAAGCATATTATGATCTATTGTGCTCTTTTTCATGTTGCAATTCTACTTGTACAAACATTTTATGAACGTATAATAATAACTTTTGCATACGTGTATATATTAGAGGAAATTATTGTTTTGAATGATTCTCAATTTCGTCTTCTAATGATTTTTTTTCTTAATTTAATCTTCCAATTTGTCATTTTATGTTACAAAAGGTCCTTTTGAGGATCAATTGAAAGAAAAAAATTATGTTTAAAAGGACAATTTTGAAGATGAAAATATACATTAAAAGATTAAGTTGAAAAAAATTGATTGGTGAACTAAATTGAGAAATTGAGACTCTTTCAAAGACCAAAAATATAATTTACTCTATAGATTATTAATATACAAAACAGTGAAATTGGTTTGTGAATTTGAAAACTATGATCCCAATTTTTATAGACTTGTTGATTTCTATATTTGGACAACAAATATTTTAGAAATTAAATCACTAATATTTTTGTATTTGTAAAACGTATATGCAAGGGATACTAATGAAAATACCATGTTTTATAATTGTTCTACATATAACTTCTTGTTCACGAAAGAGAAGTAGAAGTATCATCCGCAACAAGGAAATTACACAATTGCTTGAGTCTATAAGATCCGTTTTCACATGGCCAAGTTTTTAAATGGGGGGCTTCTATCCTACTTTGGGAGTATGATACTCCCAGGTAGGTTTTTAATTTTTTAATTTTTTTATAATTTATTTTAAGAAATAAGTTAAAAATATTTTTGAAAAAAATTAAAAGATTTTTTTTCTTTTTGTTTTTTGTTTTTCTACTTTGTATTTTGTATTTTTAATATTTGTGTTATGAAACTTTTTTAATTTTTTTAAATTCTTTTAGTTTATTTCTTAAAATAATTAAAAAATTAAAAACCTATTTTGGAGTATTTATACTCCAGAGTATGATAGAAGCCTTCTTTTAAATAAGAGATACATGAGGGGATCCAAATCCTTAAATAAGTGGATGGAACAAGATTATTAATTTTTTGCACATAGACAGTATTTCAATGTCAATGTGGAGTTGGTGTTTGAACCTTCTATGTTACAGTTAATTAGTACTTAGTCTTACGAATGATGTCACTTGAGCTAATGCCCTTGGACGGATGAAACATGCAAGATTATCACCTACTTAAAATTAAAAGTTATACTTTTCATTAATTGGATGAATTATTCTTCAAGTTCAATGTCATTATCTTTTCATCTTGTTCATATATTATTTTGACATTTGTAAATAAATAAATAATAATAATAATAATAAGAGTAAATTACTTTCTCGTATTTTGAATTATGTCTTAATTATAAGGTCCTCTATTTTATTATAAAAATATATATGTACCTCATTTGAAAGTTAAAAAATCCTACATTCATTTGTAAAAAAAAAATTGTAAAACTCAAATAACTCATTTATTCATTCCCTCTTAATACTAATATTAATGTAAAAAAAGAAATAAAACTCATTGAATAATTATTTAAATTTTTTTAAATCAATAATAGGTAAATCTAAAGGTTCAAACACATTGAATAATTTTCAAAAGTTTTTTATAATCAATAATAAGAAAATTAAAAATTTTTCAAGAGATATTTTAAACATATAAATAATTTAATTTAATTTAAATACAAAATTAAGTTAAGTTGTAATATTTTTTTAACTCTTAAAGAGATGTGAGTTTATATTTTCATAATAGATGAGAGCACCGTGTAATTAATACATCTCTTAGGAAATGAGAAAATAATTTACTCAAATATTTAAGAAACTAAAATTGTTTAAAATAATATAAATACAACATTCCTAATT
>JASKGM010070378.1:0-16185 GCA_034509205.1 Ceratonia siliqua
AAATCCCTCAACTTACAGAAGCATTATAGGAAGTCTGCTATATCTCACAACATCTAGACCGGACATAATGTTTGCTGTTAGTTATCTTTCAAGATTTATGCATAGTCCTAGTGTCTTGCATTACTTAGTTGCTAAAAGAGTTTTAAGATATCTTAAAGGGACTTCAAAGTATGGTGTTTGGTTTAATTCAGTTGAAAATGGAAGTTTGTATGGATATGTGGACAGCGACTAGGCAGGCAGCACTGATGACATGAAAAGCACTAGTGGATATGTTTTTTTCTTGGGCTCAGGTGTGTTTTGTTGGAATTCAAAGAAGCAAGATGTTATTGCACAATCTACTGCAGAGGCTGAGTACATAGCAACTGTAGCTGCCGTAAATCAAGCAAGCTGGCTCAGGAAAATTCTCAAAGATCTGAATATGGAACAACAAACTCCTACTACCATCTGGTGTGACAATCAATTTGCTATAGCCATAGCTGAAAACCCAGTGCATCATGGAAAAATGAAACACATATTAATTAAGTTTCATGTAGTTAGAGATGCTGAAAAGAGAGGAGAAGTGAAGCTTATTCATTGCAAATCTGAAGTTCAAGCTGCTAACATCTTCACCAAGTTTCTCTCTAAAGGCAAATTCGAAACACTTGTGAATCTGTTGAGAATGACTAGTAAAGTCCTCAAGGAGGAGTGTTAGACTTTGTGAGACTTTTAGTCATGCTTTCTGAGTTAAGTTAGGTTGACTTTGTTCTAGTAAAATAATGAACTTGCTTTATGTACTTAGGACATGTAAGTTCTATTGTCTGTATGCCTGCAATCTCAGTGACTAGGTTGCAGCTTTATATGTATGTTGCGTGTGCACTTTGTTTTTGCTCTCTGGACAAAGTGTCTCTGAAGTGTTTATGTAGTAGTGCTGTTCTGATGATATGATATGAGAAGTTCATCCTCTGTTCAGTCCCTTTGAGCTCTCAATCTACTCTCTCTATAGCTCTTACATGCTTCATCCTCCCAATCACATTCTTCCTCCCGTTCACTATCTGCTAACAACTCCTCCCAAAATGCCCACCACCTCTCTTATTAGACGGTTGAAACTTGTCTCAAGTATGTTGTTCCTCCATAGCATTCAGTCGGTGAGAAAGTTGCTCCAACACTGTAGTGATCAGCGTGATTTGGTGTTATAAGTCAAGATGCTAGGGATCTAGGTGGTTTCGAAACTGGTTGTTCGAACATGTTATATGAGCCTTTACTGTCAGTCACCAGCATAGGAAGCAAGCTCTGATATCAATTGATGCAACACACTCTTGGAATCAACCTCTTGTTGAAACTCAAGAACAAAATGCAGGTAAAAACAAAGAAATCGACCAAACATAATCTCTTTGCAACTTAATCTCTGATAACTTAGGAAAGTAAAATGAAACTGTTAGCTGCTTCCATTGACTTCTGTTCCAAAATAAGTACTCGCTGAACGCACTAGCAAAACGACAAAAATAAAGAAAATATAAAACAAAATTTGAAAGAAAAAAAAACTAAATTACACTAATGCTCCTTCATGCTTAAATGGAAAATTGTTCTGAATATGCAACGATCTAGGATTTGCATCAATACATCTCGAATACACACTAATAGACGCAACACACCTTCTTTTGATGGTTTAATTTATGAACAAGTTTTCTTTTTTCCTAATATGAAATCCTTCTTTGTAGATATGGAAATATGAGCTGCAAAACTATAGGTAGCCATTGACAACACTCTTCCTTTCAAGAGGACAAGTCTTTCATGTAGGAAGGAGTTAAACTCAAGCAAAATAGAGGGGATCGAAAGGTTATACAATAAAGAAAAAGGGGTAGGAGGTAAGAAGAAAGGAAAAAAAGAGGGAAAATTAAAACACTCTTTTGATGACTTCTTAGTATTTCCGAGTATCCTCCTATGAGAAATTCTGAGTGACATTTATAAGTAGAGTGTTTTAGTTTAAACCCAACATCCTATCTTATTTTAGTCTAGCTAAAAACTAATTTTCTTTATTTAGTTTGTGTCAAACTCTAGTTCTAGTAGAATGTTTCAGCTTAAACCGAAACATATACACTATCTGAGTTTACATAGAACACTATTTTTTGACTTAGTTGGTATAACACTCAGACTCTAAAATAAAATAAAAATAAATAAAACAAAAACTAATTTGGACAATTATCTTAAACTTGATTTAATTTCCACCAGACTTTATATTTTAAAATTAAAATAAAATATGGAACTTAAATAAACATTCCATATACTGTTTTAAATGTTTTAATTTTAAAAATTAAAATCCAAAATGTGAATAAATTAAATTTGAGGTTTCAAATATAAATAGATCATGAGCAAAGACTCAATAAAAAATGTGTTTATTATTTTTTGAATTGATTTTAAGAAATGCAAATATATTCGCATAAAATATTGTGTTCACACTGAATTTTCAAACGTTTTATAAAAATTTGGCTTTTATCTTAAAAATTTTACTTTTGTAAAAACACCTAATTCACCTCCTCCTTTTTTTTTATTTAAATTAAAAGATATATTACAGTATCGAACTTATAGGGATATGAACCAGCCCCTTTAATTACAGTTAAGACAAGATTTAACACGTACGTACAAGGTGGTCTTAGGAGAGTTGTATACTCATTAGCCAAAACATGATATCTTGGAACTTTTTTCGTAGATACCTTATGTCCATTATTGTGGCAAAGTTTGTCAACTAAACCTGTTTATGGAATAGGGCAAGTTGAGTTTGGGTCTAAGTCTAATGGACTTTATGTAAGTGGACTTCGGCCAAGCTTAATCCATATTAAATTTATCCCACATTTATAGGTTAAGCTTTGGCCTAACTTTATTGGTAAAGTTTAGGCTTAACATATTATACTAGTTAATTTTTTCTTTCATTTTTATAAGTGCAATTAATGTTTTAATACAATAATAATAAGAAATATTTTTTGGGACATGAAAATAATTGTAAAATCATAGACAATAAGAAATATATAAGTCTGTATCGTGATCAAGTATATTAAAATCTCACATCAAAAGCTTAGATCTTATACATCAATATTATTGTTGTTATCACTACTTGATTCTTATATATTAGTCTCATCCCTCAAGTTAGCTACAATTACTAATAGATCAAGTATTTCATCAAATATTTAATACATAAATAATTAACAAATTAAAAAAAATACTAATAGAGATACAACGAAATGATATAGAGGAGAGTAAGAACTTCAACTTTCATGCTAAGATGGTCAATACATAAATAATATTTTAAACACTTATAAACAAATAAAAAAATTAACAATTATGTGCATTATTATTTAAAATACTGAATACAAAATTTTTATAATTTTTTAAAATAATTTAATTTAAATTATATTTTTAAAATACTATATTTATTCTTTTTAATATTTCATATAATTTTAAAATATCAATAAAGTAAATTTTATAAAATATTAAAAATTTGAGTGAATTAACAATTTACACCGTTAAAGATACACTTTATCTCAATTTGATTCCTCAAAAATTCATACAGTTTCAATTAGATTCTTTCGTCAGATATGATAGACAGAAAGCTAGCGTGACAGTGATGGAAGTTCACGTAGCATGTGACTATTAAGGTGGTATGCTAACAAGTCAATGTCACATGGACTTCAATCATTATCACGTCAGCTTTCCATCCCCTATATCTAACGGAAGGACCAAATTGAAACGTTTTAATATTGAGCGGTCAAATTGAGATAAAATGTATCTTTAAAGGATCAAACTATTAATTCACTCTAAAATTTTTTTATAAAAAAATAATTATATTATACTCTTTTATTACTTTTTGTTTTTACTAATAACAACGTCCAATCAATTTCATCTCTACCAGTCAACTAGTGGTAGTACCATAGTAGCTCCCAATACCCATGAGAATTCAAATAAATTACCTACTGGACCAGTAGCTCCAGTTCCTCTTGCAATTGATATAACTTACTGGAGCTCGCTGTCTTCCTTGACCATTGCTCACCATACAATCGTGTTGGTTACCTTGGCTTGGACAGTGTCCAATTGTAACAGGCTTAGGCCTGATTTGTTAGGATAAACTTGTAATATTTTTTAATTGGATATGGGTAGTTTACTTAATAGGCCGAGCTAGTTATATCTAAGGATATACTTGGCCTATGAACATGTTTACTGCTGACATATCCGAAGAGGTTGATATCAAAGTCGAGTGAATGGACTGAGATGACAACAACAAATGAACACGACGTAAGTTTGTGCTGATTAAGAATTTGATCAAGGCTTGGATACACGATAACATGAAGGTCCGAGCTGGAATTCGCACTGAGATGTGTTGGATCCAACAATAAACTTGTTGTTTGTCATAACCTAATGCAGAGAAAAAACATTGTTTCTTGGAAGACCTATGCCAAGCTTGAATAACAAAAAGAGCCCCGTTGAACCATGTTGGAACGTAGTTCATAGGATTTAGTAGTTGCAGTTGTAGCATGAGGCTCCACATTTAAGTGATTACTATATAATTGTTTTTGTTTACTTAATAAGGTTGATATAATTTGTAGCAACGGGTGTGGGTGAAAAAATTTTCCTTTATGGAGAAGTTGATTCCTTGCAAACCAAATTAGCCACAACAAATAAGCTATATACTAATACAACTTCGAAGCTTCCCCTCTAATATCCTTGTCTGCCATGAGGGTAGCACACCAATCTCAAATATTACACAGTTCCAGGTTCCCAGTACACACGAAAAGCCAGAAACCAAACCAAACAGCCTTGGCACATGGGCAAAATAGGAAAGATGCTCATAATCCTCCATTTGGTAATCACGAAAGAGGCATTGTTTATTAACTGTGATGTGCCTTCTAAATAGTTCTCTCCGAGTGGGTAATGAATTATGGCATAATCTCCACATAAATAGCCTCATATTAAGTAATAATGGTACTTTCCACATTAAGGGCCATGGCAAATCATTTGTACCACTTAGACCCCGAGATGGAGTTGTGCCATTAGCATTTAGTCGATCTAGATATTTATACCTAGAACTGGATGTATAGACACCTAAGGACTAACCAATCCAATGGATTGTAGTCCGAGCTTGGTATTCTGACATTGGATAACACCAAATCAAAGGACAAATTTCTCTTTAAAAGTATTGCCAAAGCTTTTCAACATTCCAGAATAGAGCATGAGGATGACAAAAATCCTTAACGACTGCTGACTCAGGTGATGTAGCAAGATTTGATTGCCACCAGAGTGAACTATTAGGCTTTATGCATGAACCATCACCAATTATCCAATGTAATTGCGGGTAAATCCATTGTCCACATAGAAGAAGCATGGTTGCCTGATCGATTTTAGTAAATTATGTACTGGATTGTTGCCATATTTTACTCGAATTTGTCTACTATAGAATGTATTTGGATGAGCATAGACTCTTCAATATTGCTTTGTCAACAAGGCTTGGTTGACCATAGTAGTATGTCGAAATCCCAAACCTCCAACTGCTTTAGGCTGGCATAGCTTGTCCCATGCACTCATATTTATGCGTTTATGAGTATCATTAGATCCCCAACAAAAGTCACAACCAACTTGTCACATTAAGAGGTAGATTGACCATAGACAACTTATAGATAGGCATTGAGTTCAATGTTGACTTAATTAAAGTAAGTCGCCCAGCATATCCTCGCCAAATTGGTAAAAGGTCATTGAGCTTTGTGACAATACCCAAATAAATGTCCTTCCTTGGTTTCCTAGGATCAATATATGTACCTAGGTATCTCCCTAAGATCTAAATAGCTCTGACCTAAATAAATAAGGCAATAGTGGATCACCTTGCGTTAAGCCTCGTTGTGGGAAAAAGGATCAGTACGGATCCGTTTGATCAAAACCCGATATGATAAACACATCCCGATATGATATACTGCATATATAAATTCCCATGAAATGGTATCACCTGCTTTCTTGAAGTCCCCTTTCAAAGCGCACTAGTGGTCTCTTTGTTTCTTGCATTTATGGATAAAATTCATAGCTTGAGGCCAAGATTGTGTTGTCTGAGATAATTTGGCCTTTTACGAAAGCATTCTAATGAGGAGAGACAAGATCCAACATGACTAGTTGTATATGATTTGTGAGAATCATTGATATCACTTTATAAGCACCATTATAGAGACTAATAAGACAGAAGTTAGCAAAAGTTTGTGGGCATTTGTTTGTGGGGGTCAGAGTAATATTAGTGCAATTTAACTTTCGTAGAAGATGATTTCGGTTCAAAAAAGACATCAGCATGTTTATAAGATCATTTCCCACCGTGTCTCAACATTGTTGATAAAATGCTGCGGGGAAGCCATCTGGACTAGGTGCTTTATAAGCTTATATCTGGAATAAAGCCTACTTGACTTCCTCCATAGTGAGAGGTTTATTCAATCTCTGTACTGAGCAGATAAAATTGGTAGGTTAGCTATACTTATATAATCATTTAGATTTATTCCAGTTTTCATTTGGTAATGCATACAGATTCTAGAAACAAAATTGCCTACAATAATTTGATTTAGAGTATGACGTGTTAGATTTCGGCCATGGCCTAACTCCTCCTCAAAGATCCAGCTTGAAAATGAGAGGATTGACAAGGTTTATATATCACATTTAATGTTCCTACTTCTCCAATGTGGGATTTTCAAATATTCCCCCTTACTATAAAGGTGGTGAAAGATCGCTCTTTTAGTTACAGAGGTAGGAGTGCCTGGATCCATCTATTGGGGTTGCCAGTGGCTCTGATACCATGTTAAATTTCGGCCATGGCTAACTCCTTCTCATAAAACCGACTTGATAGGGGGATGATTGCCTCTACTTATATCTTTCATGAAATCATCACACACATATAATATAGCACTTTCCAACACTCCCCCTCATTAAGAGGTGGTGGATACATTGTTCTCCCAATTATGGGGGTAGGTTTATGGATCATTTTTTTTGGCGGGTAACCTGACTCTAATACAAAGAAAAAATTCAGAAAGCCTAACTCCACCCATAAAAACGTAGTTACATGGGACCAAGTGTAACTTTTTCACCAGCAACTTTGCACACCACAAATTGCGTTCCAAGAAGCACTCGTGCCACTACAGTGGCTCTTGCAATATCCTAAACCATAATTATATCCCTCATGCAGTCAACTCCCCAACTAGAGGATCTTACGTCTCCACTTAGATTCGGCTTTGCATCTCAACATGGCCTCAACCCAGCCCACCAACATCAGTATTTGGTTGTTCAATTTGAATCTTCACATCACTCAGGCCCAACTCACCAATCAGACCATACTATACATCAACATAAATCAAGCACTGAACCTCAACACATCCCTGGCCTAGCTCAATAGTCTGAGAGCCTTAAGTCACTCATTGACTTGGATAATCAAATTGAGACATCAACTCATGGATTGGGCCTTGCATCTCCACTTGAACCAAGCCCAACACATCAATGTGACCTTGCTTACTATGTAATTGAGTCACCCATTAGCTTGATCATTAAACCAAGACATCATCCCATGGATTGGGCCTTGCAACTCACCAACAAACAAGCCCAACAAATCAACATGTCCTAGCTTACCCTGTCTTTGAGCCACCTGCTGGCTTTGAACACTAACCCACCAAGACACTAATTCATCGAATGGTGACTTGTTCACAATTCGGGACATACAAGCCTAATTCGAAATATGCTCTAATAGTCATCTGTCATAGTATTCCTCGAGAACCTTCCTCCATTAAAGCTACTCTCATTCATGAAGGATGACGAGCTGCATTACAGGAACAAATGGATGCGCTTCTCCAAAATAAGATATCGCAACTTGTTCCCTGGGATTCTACCATGTGGGTCTTCAAAGCCAAACTCAAACCAAATGGCTTTCTGGATCGTTTGAAAGCACGTGTTGTCGCCAAAGGGTATCATCAGTTGGATGGATTAATTACACTGACAATTTCTCCCCCATTATCAAACCTGGCAACATTAGGCTTGTTTTGAGTCTTGCTATGATTTGAAAATGGGATATACGACAATTGGTTGTCAAAAATGCGTTCCTTCATAGGTACCTATATTAAGATATCTATATGGATCAACCTCAGGGAATGGATAATCCTTTGTATCCTCATTATGTGTGTAAACTTCAACACTCACTTCATGGCTTAAAAGCCCTATGTGCCTGGTTTAATTGATTTAGTTCCTGTCTTCTTACCCATGGCTTCTTCTGTAGTTTAACTAACCTATCGTTATTTATCTTACATTCTTCTCATGGTTCATAAATCTTGTTACTATATGTTGATGATATACTTCTCACAGGTTATAGTCTATTTCTCCTACACAACTTCATCCAGCTTCTTCATGCAGAATTCGCCTTGAAAGACTTCAACCCAGTTCATCATTTCCTTCTCATGGTGATAACTCGCACCTTAGACGGCATGCCCCTCTCTCAGTTCCATTATGAGCTCATAATTCTTGCAAGATTGCAAACCCATGCACACACCCTTACTAAGCCTAAGTACCTCGACAAAGCACCTCAGCTTGATGACTCCAGCTTTTACCTTAGCATCCTTGGAGCTTTGCAATATTTAACTTTCACCTGACTTGATCTATCTTTTAGTGTTAACTTTGTCTCCTAGTTTATGCAAGCCCTACTGTCTCACACCTTAAGCTGGTTTGTAGAATCTTAAGATACGTTAAAGGCACCATCCACCTAAGCCTCAACTTCACCTCACACATTACCCTTGACCTATGCATATTCTCTGATTCAGATTGGGCCAGCTGCATAACCACTTGATGATCCACAATAGGGTACTACACATTTCTTGGTTATAATCTCATCTCATGGTGTGCTAAGAAGTAACACTTAGTATCAAGCTCAAGCACTGAGGCCAAGTATCGGGCCATGGCTTATACCATTGCTGAGCTCACTTGGTTAACATATCTTCTCAAAGAGCCTGGAGTTCCTCAGCCATCACTACAAGAAAATTAACTTTTAGTGGCGACTTTTCTGTGACGAACTTAAAAGTCGTCACTAAAACAAGGTTTTTTGTGACGACTTTTAAATGTCGTCACAAAATGTAGTTGTCAACAATTTTTAGTGACGACTTTTTAATTGTATCACAAAATCTTAACTTTTCAGCGACAACATTTATTTGTTGTCACAAATGGTATCCAAAAGTCGTCACTAAAAGCCAAATTTTTTTTATGAAATATGGGAGTATAAAAAATTTAGGATTTAGTGACGACAATTAAACTGTTGTCACTAAAAACCTTTTGTGACAACCTTTACTCGTCCCTAAAATTAGAGTTTTTGTGACGACATCATATGTCGTCACTAAAAGTGAATGTTTTTTTTAGGTACCAAAAAGGTGTAAAAAAAGTTGGGATTTAGTGATGAAAATTAGAATGTCGTCACTAAAATCCTTTTGTAACAACTTTTACGCGTCACTAAAATTATGTTTTATGTAACGACATCCTAATGTCGTCACTAAAACAAAGTTTTATAAACTTTCAATGACGATTTTCATCTATCGTCACTAAATATGTCTAAAGACTTTTTGTGACCACTTAGACCCGTCACAAAAGGAAGTTAAAAAGAAAAAAAATATCGCTTTCCTTTCACCCATATACTCACAGTTTTCTTGCCACTCTCCTTCACTTTTCCCTTTTTTCTACTTCTCGACCAGCTTCAGTGAACATGGGTCCTTAGTTCGTCATGCTTCAGGAAAACTGTGCTCCTAGCCTTCGTGTTTCTCTCACCCAACCGAGCATGGCGTCGTGTCTTCGTCTCTCGCCGTTGCTGGTTCCAAGCCTTGAAGGTCTTGTTTCCTGATTTGTGTTAGCACCGAGTCATCCATCTAGTTCCCAAATCAATTTGGTTCCCTTGCAAACCCTGCTAAATCACTATTCTTCTATCTCTCGCAGCCAATAGCATAAACATCAAGTAAGTATTTCAACCCAAAGTCCTGATTTAGAGTCCCCTACTAGAAATTGGTCGCGGGAATCCTTAAATGCCATTTTGTTTCCTCATTCTGTCAAATGGGTCATCTGCTGAGGGGTATAGGGTGTTAGAAAGAATCCTTAAATACCATTTCGTTTCCTCATATTTCATCGCTGCCCCTTCTTCTACTTCAAGGTCTATTTATGTTTTTTTTTTTAATTTTTCAAAATTTTCTTGAAAAAATAGTTTGTTTTATCAGTTATTTTGGTGATTTCGGCACCTTGTAGCTATTTCTAGCTACCCTGCAAGTTCAAATCCTATCCTAGAAGAAGTAGCAAACTAAAATCCAGTAAGTCAGCTTCATCTTTGCCTGCTCTGTTTCTCACCGATTTGATTCTAATGTGATAGTATCTCATATTGTTATTGTCAAACATATGAGAAAAAAGCAGAGGAGGAGGATGCAAATGCCTCACTTATTGATGATAGGTTCGACTTTGACCCAGAGGAGTGTAATGTTGCCAATGGGAAAAGGGTGTTTAAACGTTCAATGAAGCCTTTGTACATAGACAGAAGCTGCCCATATATAGATAGACAATTTTCTTGTGTTAAGAATGGCCGGGATGATCCAGACTACCACCATTGGGAGTGGCAGCCAGAAGATTGTACCTTGCCTAGGTAAGTCAGAAACTTTAACATGCATGTTGTGGTTATAAAATTTACTGTGCTTTTCTTCTACTTTTTGGCTGTAGATATGTACATTTTAACTGTGTGATCCACATTCTATAATGACTACAAATGGTAGATTTGATCCCAAACTAGCCCTCAAAAAACTTCGAGGAAAGAGGTTGTTATTCGTAGGAGATTCACTGCAAAGGAATCAATGGGAATCATTTGTCTGTTTGGTCGAATGGATCATACCTGAACAGCATAAGTCTATGAAATGAGGGCATACGCATTCAGTCTTCAAAGTCAAGGTATTGATATACTGAAATAGATAGTCAAAGATGTAGATTGTAGACTCAAGCTTCTATAAAGAAAAAAGAGACTTCTATCTCTAAATCATGTAATTGACAGCTAAATACAAGTGAAGCTGCTAGGAATGCTTTTGAATAGAACAAATTGAAGGTGAGACATACTTCATGTTTGAGAAAAAGGGAATGCCAAACTGTTATTATCTATAAAACAAAGTCAAGCTCAATATTAAGTATAAAATACAAGTTACACAAATTAAAGTTTGGATATTGTTAATCTCTCTCGTATAGTTCCTATTATTCTTCAGGTATGCTTCAAATGCAAATTTAACTGGCTTCTGTCATTCATCTCAGTTCAAAGTTGCAGACTTTTCATATAACTTCTTTGTTGGTAGTTGCCCAAATGCTTGGAGTATATATGATGAGAGAAAATACACCACATATATTCAGGAGTTTTATTGTGCAAATTGAGGAAGTTGTATATGGTTTCAATGTTATTATTCATGCTTTTTAGTAGTTGTTGTAACATCTTGTAATTCCTTATTGTCACATCTTCCATAACTTAATTCTTTCTATTTTAGGTTAATTTGGGCTGATGGAAGAAAAATAAGTTGGGCTAAGTTTAAAGAGTTAATTTAGGTGGGGCTAGTTGCGGCAAACCAGAGAACTATCCCATTTTTTAGAGTTATTTGGAGCTACAGACCTCCAATTCAAGTGTTCTCTGGCTCATTGGAAAGATAAGATAACAGCTTACAACATTCATGAAGGGTACAAGACCCATTTCTGACGTTTGTATGCCAAAACATAGCAAAATCCGAGGCATAAAATCTGACAGAAGCTCATCAGCGGCCTGGACCCTGTCTCGGTTTTCAGCTCATATATGGAGTTATAGAATTCGAAAATTATCAAACCCAGGTGCGTTGAAAAACTGAGAAGGAGATCTTAAACTTTTATGAAGAATCCCACTCCAAAATATGCCGTTAGAATCCTCTAAACTAAGCTTGAATTCAGTCAAAACGCACAGCACAACAGTTGATCAAATACAAGACCAAAACTAAACCAGCCACCAAGCCCCCTTCCCCCATTGGGTCAGTCTTCTAGTTATTTTAAAACTAGTTATTTTCATAACATTAATGCAAGGTAACTCCATGCAACTTCATTCTTTCTTGTGACATGAAGTCAGATTCACAAACCTCATATTTACATTTCTTTTCACAGAAGCAATTCATTTGTAATGCTGATTAGTGTGATGATATATTTTTTGGGCTAGTTAAATGTCATTATTATGTTGTAAGTGGTGAAGAATTTCATTTAATTAGTAAGCAATTTGATATCTATTCCTTTAAATTAGTTAATTATATTTTATAGTGTGTATTCTTAAGTGCACAGAGGTAAGGTGATATACTGATATTATTTTATTATCCTTTGTAGTTATGTACAGACATCACATTTCTCACTGCTGTTTGAAACATATTTAATTAAAGCTTTCCATTTGAAACTGTCTTATAGTTCTTCATAAATCACTCAAATCTTCATGATGCAGATTGTATTGAAAGATGAATATGATATTGATCCCAGTGATCAAAATTCAATTCTTGAACACTTGGACAAAGTGGTATGTGAGTTTCCTAACATTGGATAAATAAATAAATAAATAAATATATATATATATATATATATATATATATATATATTTTACTATCCCCTTTTGCTTACTTATGAAATCTTTTTGGAGAAGGCTATTTAGGTTCCTTGTAAAAAAATAAGTTTTCCTCTTTGGTTCATCAAAGTGGTTATTTTGAGATAAAATTTGGTTATTCAATTGTAATAAAATCAGTTATATTGCTATAAAATGTGGTTAGCAACCAAAGTGATTTTTTGTTTGTTTGTTAAAGGAACTTAACTGGAGTTTTTCCCTTTTTTCGTGTGTGGTGATCATGTCTAGCAACTTATTGTGATAATAATACAATTATTCAGGTTGGAAAGCTACTAGAAAAATCTAGTAAAAGGGCTATCAATAAAGCAGAACTTAAGCTTCCACTAATACGTATCAAGGTAATTGCTATGTAATATACCATGGCTTTTTAGGTTTACCTCTATATTTAAGGGTGTTTCCTCCTAATTTTCTTTTCACCTAGCAGTTGCTTCTATAATCTTATTAGTTTTCAGCCTACACTTTCCTTATAGAAAAACTAGTTATTTTCATAACATTAATGCAAGGTAACTCTATGCAACTTCATTCTTTTTTGTGACAAGAAGTCATATTCACAAATCCTTTGTAATACACAAGGTTATACTTTATACAGATTTTTATTTGAACTACAATCTATTGTCTATAATGGACATCTAATGCATCAGATACTACATGTGTTTCTTGTCTTGATCTTAACTCTTACAATATAATTTGGCATGTAGATTATTCTAGATTTATGACTATAAATCCTTAAAGATTTGGGCAGACATATGTGGGGAAGGTACCTTCCATTTATCACTCCTTCTGATAGTGCACTAATGCTAATTTTTCTTAGAGATCATTTTCTATTGTTCATTGGTCATCCTTATATTAGGTTGCAAACCCCCAAGACATTCTTATATTCTTAAAGGCTGCACGAAGGGCTAAGGGTGAAGGTAATTTGAATTGTTTTTGTTTACCCTTCTTTGTTGCTTCTTGTGAAATCAATAGCAATTTTGTATCAATTATTAATTCAACAGGTTCCATGTTTGATTCATTGTGTATTAGTTATCCACCTCAAAAAAATATTTGCTTTGTGGAAATCTTGATGTTATCTCTCACTTATCTATGATATGACAATAAGTTTGATATTGCATAATGCATATATATGCTTGTTTTTTAATCTTTATATAATTTGGTATGCTAAGATTAGGCAATTTTGGTCTAAACATAAAATTCATATTATAAGGACTTATGTATGCATTCCTTTGTATTTATATCCATGCAACCATTTTTATAATCTCTCGTCCAAATTGTTCTTTGTTTTTAAGGTGCCCAATTGCCATAGATGTAGTTATGTCATTTCATGGAAAACTTAATGTAATATGGTAGAGTGCAATGCAGGTTTTGTTAGGACAAGCATATCACAATCCTAACATGGTAAACTTGTTAAGAAAATCTAAAGTTATTGAATTCAAGATCATGTGTAGTTTTTTTTTTTTGTTGTTATAAAATAGGTAAAAGCATTTATAATCCAGAGGTTTTTGCGTCTACAATAACCCTGTTTTTCTTTCAACCTTAATTTACTGTTTTAGTCTTCTTCTTTTACTATGATCTATCTGTGAGACTTCATCAAAGTCCTAGCTAAAGATTGTGTAGTCTTCTCTAGGATTGCAATATGATTTTCACTCACATTATAGCCTTGTGATGTGGTGTCTTCATGGAAAAATTAATTCAATTGTATGTCTGCTTGGCTTGAAACACTTGTTTTTCTATTATCCAATTTGAGGATTGAATAACACTGTGACTTATCTATCCAAATTATGTGATGTGGTTAGAAGTATGTTTGTAAAATGTTAAATTCATAGATGTGTATTAGAGAATGTAGATGCCATTTTTGTAAATTGTTAGCTGTTATTAAGAAATTGTGAGAAATCTTCAAGAACTCTCATGTATGTTGAATTATTTGATTCAAAAATTATTCATTGTCTTGTTGGGCCTTTAATTTATTTAACTTTAATATTACAGGTTTCTCATTCACAGATTAAGGAAGCTCCTTCTACATCGCATCCTTTTGAAGATACACGGAGAGAGTGAATTTCATAATTTTAAATTTTATATTTTATGTATATTAGAATATTATGTTGTTCAATAAAGTTGTTGATTTAAACATATATTTTTTAAATTTGATGTATATTGGAATATTATGTTACTCAATAAAGTTGTCTAATAAAATAAGTTGTGTTATAACAAGTTCAAATATATGTATTAGTTGATTCTAATAAAATATAGGGATTTTTGTGATAACAAAACATGTCGTTACAAAAAATATTTTAGTGATAACAATGCTAATATTATTTTAGTGACAACAAAGCATGTCATCACAAATAAGGGATTTTGTGGTTAAAAAAAATGGTTTTAGTGACAACAATGCTAATATTGTCACAAAAAATGGGTTTAGTGAGAAGAAAGAATGTCTTCATAAATGATAATCATTCTTGTCACATAAACTACCTTTAGTGACAACATACTTAGGTCGTCCTGAAAAAATATTTTTGTGACGACAAGAAAGTCATAACAAAAATTACCTTTTGTGACGGTATTCTAATGTCATCACAAAAACTACCTTTTGCGACAGTATTCTTATGTCATCACAAAAGGTAGTTTTTGTGACGACAAGAATATCGTTATAGAAACTATCTTTTGTGACGCTATTTTTATGTCATCACAAAAGGTGGTTTTTGTAACGACAAGAATGACGTGACAAAAAATACCATTTGTGACAATATTCGAATGTCGTTACAAAATGTAGTTTCTATGAAGACCTTGGTCGTCACAAAAGATGACTTCAATTACGAAAAATGTAGGAAAAAATTGCATCAATAAAACTTTGACGACCATTACCGTCACTAAAAGCGCATTTAGTAATGACTTATTAGCGTCACTAAATCTATATCATTTGTGATGATCAAAAGTCGTCACAAAATCCTTTAACAACGAGGTATATGCGACAACTTGTAATCGTCACTAAATGTTGAAAAGTTGTCACTAAAAGACTTTTAGTACTTTTTGTGACAACAAAAGTTGTCACAAAAGGCTTTTTTTTTTTTTTTTGCTTTTTTGTAGTGTGGGCTAATCAACTTATTACCAATTGATTATTTGGGAATCAGTAAAAGAAAGTATTAAAAATTGAAAGTGTTTGAATTTCATTAAATATGCTGCATAGATCAAGCACGCAAAAAAATGTTGCGTTATTGGGAACGTTAGACAAATAGGTAGTAAGTCGCATTATGAAAAATGGTAGACATACAGAGTTATTATCCCAATTTTTTTCTTGTGAATTGCAAGACATTTTGAATAAAATGCACTTGAAATTTGATTTTCTATAAAAGGAATAAATATGAAAAACATAATTTCTTACCTAAAATATCCTATAAAATTAGAGATATATTCAATTATGAGACAAATAAAAAATTATGGAGAGTTTAGAACATCTTTAGAATATTTTGTTGGTGATAAATATTAATTCATAGTAATTTCTAGACAAACAGTGAGAAGCTAATAATCAGTTCATTGTT
>JASKGM010070409.1:0-16182 GCA_034509205.1 Ceratonia siliqua
CGTCTAAGACCCCGTCCGCATCTCCTTTTTTTTTTCAAAAAAAAAAGTCATTTTGATAAACCTTGAACTGTTCGTATCTCCTTTTTTTTAAATGAGAAGTTAAAATAAATGAGTTTTTTAACTTTAATGAGAAGGTAAATTTTTTGACTTCTTCAGTTAAGGAGATTGACAGAAGGAGAAATGAAAAAAAATTTTTATTACTACATTTAAAGATAAAATAATATCTCCTTCTAAAAAAATACTTTATTTTTTCAAAATCAACTTCTCTTTTTATAAAAGTCTTTCTTTTTAAAGAAGATCCGAGCAGGTCCTAAGTAGGACATGTGATCAAGAGAACAGAGAGATATATGACTAAGTCAACAATAAGATGTACCTGGGTCAATCCGAACCTTTAGTGTAAACCAAGATTTGGAAATAAACCCCCATATTCACTTTCGAAATCCAAGTAACTCAAAGGATAGCTGTTTAAAATAAGGGCAACACTCCCCTACAGCCCCAAAAGGGGAACTTCCGACACCCAAATCATATGTTTTTTTAATTTTTTATCTCAATTTTTTTTACTTTTTAACATTAATTAATTATTGTTTAGATCATATAATTTTTTGAGAAATTTTCAAAATATTTTAAAATTTTTTTTAGAATTTTTTTTATATTTTTTATACTATTCACAATAAATTTTTTAACACTATTTATTTATAAATATAAAAATATTTTAAAAAATTTAAAAAAATATATATAACATAAATAATAATTTATTAATATTAAAAAATTAAAAATAATAAAAAAATTAAAAAACCTAAGCTACCGCCACAAAACTGTGGCGGTAGCTTAGACAAAAACTTAAAACAACCTCTGAATCCTTATATCCCTATGGATAAACTGCGTACTAGCTCAGACCTTCCCAAAATTCATATATTAGCGATGAATTTCTAATTTACCAAGTTAACATTCTAGTAGCAGGCTCACTCTTTCTCCCCAATTATCGTTACTGATTCAATAAACATAGATTAATACAGCATACATAATCCACATGACTCGCCACTCTCCCAATGTTCTCATAAAGCACATCATAATTTTATGGGATGTGAATAGCGGATGAGACTCCGAAGAAGGAGAAGGATAAAAGAAATGTGATGAAAGCTCACCTCAAAGAGGTGGGCAGAGCCATCGAAGAGCAATGGAGGTTGATGGAAGCCATTCCCAAAAGCTGGCTTGCAGTGAACATTGAGGGACGTGTGCTGTCTCAGCCTCGTGCCAATCTCATCAAAAACAACAGAGATAAGTGAGGAAAGAAACACCTCGTTAGCCACTTCCAACCCCAATCAAATGGCGCATGGCATGGGAACGTATTGAAACGGTGCGTTTTCTACATCAAAAGACTTTTGACTTATTATTTTCTGATTTCCGCTCTCATCAGCAGGAAAAAAAAAAAATTTCCGATTTTGTTACTCTGAAAATCGATAAATCTCTCTCTGGTTTATTGGTCTGTTCCCAGCGAGACGCTGCAGGAATTTGGTTATGGACTTATGGCCTATCCATTTTCAACGGATACCTCTCCCTCGACGAAGGTTGGGTGTTATGCCATTTGGAATTTCTGCTTTCGTTAGAAGCCATTATGTATTTTGTACATTGATTCTTTTCTGGATGTCGTATGCTTTCGGAAGATTGATTTGAGCATTCGCATAATCACATTGCAGATACATCAATTGCAAATTGCGATGCATAAATTCATGAAGGGTATCGAACCAAAAGAGCCCTAATCCATCAATCCTATACCAAGCCTGGGCTTTCGAGGAAACGCGTAAATGGTGTAAATGAGGAATTACAACTTGCTACCCGGGGATAGAGTTAATGTTTTGGCCTGAGATTGAGAGGCTCAAGAATTCATGATGCACCAGGTAATGTTTAAAATGCTATCTTCAAACGTCAACCCCGTCACTCTCATGTTCAAACTGAACCGACGTTTTAAGTTTTGGCAAGTATTCCAATAGGATTTTCAATACTTTTAGGCTAGTAGTTCATAGGCAATATGCTGGAACTAAACCTCACATATTGCAACAGCATGTAAGCTCTACATTTTTTCTGGGTGATGTTGCAATTATATCCTAATATTTGCCAGGTGATTAAAATTTTGATGGGGCTTACATCCAAAATGGAAGTTTATTATAAGAAAATATGTTACCTTCGTTTGTACTGCAAGCCAAGGCTTTTAAGCTTTCTTGTCTTTTTTGTTTGTTCCTGTCCATTATTCCTTTCATTGGTTTGATTGCAGCCACACCTTTGAGCAATGCGAAAAACAATTTTGTGTAGGAAAACACATGCTTTAGAATTGAAAACATTCAAAGTAACAGAACAATAGGCTATTCGAGAGATTCTGAAACAATTGGCATCATATGATTCCTGAAACGGAGAATTAAATGTACATGCTTGTATGGTTTTAAGGAGAACTAGACTATAGGACCAGCCTATAATAGTTTTTACAAAAAGGATCAATTAACTACTCTAATGGTTAATGGATCCTTTTCTGTAAAGTGAAGCACAAATTGACTCTTTATTATAATTCTCCTATTTACTACACATTGCTGGTAATGCAGTATATCTCCTGATTTAGCAATATAATCATAGATTCTTTTTGGAAGCTTTTACTGATATTCCGTATGTTATGATAATTGAAGTTAACTCTGTGTCTTTGTCCTACAAATTGATTCTGTTTACATTTTTCGAGTACACAACACACAACAAAGTCATTTGAATATCCTTCTCCACAACACTAAATATATAACTTAATAATTTAGGGAAAGAAAAGGATTGCCTGTATAAGATTTAGTACTATAAATCTTATGGCATACAGATATTCATCCTCAGTAAATATTATAAATTGCTATTTCACAAGTGAAGCAATGGGGCAGCTGTTGTTATAAGAGATATTCTTTTTTCTTTTTTGGTTTTTTTCTTTTTTGGGCGTCCAATTGGAAAATGCTTCCTATGAGATCCTCCATTTCATGCTTTGAAGACATTCATTCTTGCAAAACATCCTTTCTTTTTTTTCTTTTAGATGAATATAATTGGTAAAATAGTATTGGAATATTATGATTTCTTTGAATTTTGCAAACTTGAATAATAATCTCTTGAAGTAATGATGTTTTATTTAGTATCTGATGTTTTTTTTATTTCTGATCTCTTTAATAATTTTCTCACTTTATTTTGGTGACAAGTTAATGGTTGAACTTCAAATATTCATGCTGGACTGTAAGAGCGTGTGGCCTTCTGTTTTTTTTAAATCCGGAGTTCCGGACCTATATATGTGAAACCTAAATTAATAAAATAAAAAGTGGGTCTCCCTAAGTTTTAAGTGAGCCGTTATATTGGAGAAACTATTTGCTTATACATGTAATTATGTAAACCAGCTCGATCCAGATTTAACCTTCTGCTTTTACTGTGATAAAAGAGAGAAAAGAGAAACATTACTAGTGAACTTTATAAAATGGAAAACGAAGTCCTCATGAAGATTATCTTTGCCCATAAGTTTTATTGTCTTTGGACAGCACTCACAAATTAGAAAAGAGAACCAAAAAAAAAGAAAGAAAGAAAGCCGCCTACCACTATGGGGTGTGCGCTGTCAGACAAACCCACACTCCTAATCAAATCTTTTCTTCATCTGCTACTTTCTTGTTTGTTTTTCTTTCATGTTTCTTTTTTTTTTGTTTTGTATCCGACTTGGATTAGGCCCCGGGAGCTACCAAACAATAAGGCCTCTCTCTTTCCTACTTTCTATGGCATTGGAACTAATGAAAACACTTTAGTAAAGCCATGTGATTGTCTGATTGATCATTGATTGGTTTGGCTGGATTCAGATTTTTGCTAATGCGGTGTTAGCTTTGCTTCCCCTATTCTTCCTTCAGATTCGTGTCATGGACTTACAAGCTCCATAATTGGATTAGCATGTCAAGGATAGTTCATGGGCATGCCAAATCCGTTCAATTCAAGTTATGCTGCCTCCTGAGTTTCAATTCACGTGCTTGGTCTTGGGAAGCATTGCGTTGCAAGGTTGTGGGTCCTACTTTAGCTGGCTGCCGTACACAACAAGTTGAAATTCATATGGCCATTGATTCCAGACATTTATTTTCTGGCATTTCTGCCTTGTGTGCGTTGAAGATCATAGATAGCTTTAAACAAATCAATTAATTTAGGTACTGTTTCATATTTACCAATATTAGTCAGGCTCTTTCTGCTCTGGACAGTTGTCTTGGTGATGAACTTGTTTCTGCATATGCTCAAATCTGATGGTAATTGGCAAAGGAGGCAGGCATCGGATAATATGTTGATTTAGCCACTATTAAGTGTGCTGCATCGCCTTTTTTGCTTTCGGTCACCTCTGGCTCTCGCTTGGTTTTATAGTGCAATGATTAGCTTGCTGCAAGTAAAACCTCAATCTATATATCTTTATCTTGTAATTATTTATATATTAGAGAGAGGAATAATTGATGAGCAAATGAAGAAGGTATGTTGCTCTAGAAGTTGGATTCGTGGGGATATCCATTCAAAAATGATCAGTGTTTGGAAAAAACCAGGTGTTATGCAGATGCTTTTGTGCTGGTCAGCGACAGTAATAAATATGTCCCATTCCCGATGGCCATTCAGGCTTGTCCATGACTTCTCCATATCGAACATGTACAAGTCATAAAAGCTGTTGTTCAATCTGAGTTTGATGAAATCAGAGGTCCACATAACATAACACATTGTTTCTGATGCGGAGCTCTTCCCTTTTGCCGCCTACCAATGGGACCTTCCTCCTGGATACGTTGAACTTGAATCTGTGAGAAGTGAGAAGTCCCAACTCGTCAGTTCCCCTTCCCGTGTGGGTTATGTACTTGTGTTATGGCTAATGAGCCCCACCTCACACGTGTTGTTGTCAATTCACAAAACCTTGGTCTGGTCCCACTTGACAGAAAAGCAGTGGGAGTGGGGTCTGATCACGGTTGGCGGTGGGCAGCTGCTTTAAAAAGGCCTTGAATTGAATTGTTGGACTGGAGCAGTTCAGTACAATTGACCATTACGTGAAAGCTAGAAACGACGGAATTTACCAGATTTTGGTATGTGGCACGAACACGAGCTATGGGGAAAAGGGTGTGGGTCTGATGAAGTTTGTTCATGTTCAGGAAGGATGCAAAAAGTGCCTCTGGCTCCCAATAAAACAGTTTTCCTTAACTTTGGTATCTCTTGTATAAACAAATTGATGTAGAAAAGTAGAGGGAGAAGAAATTCATGTCTCAATTTGTGAAAGGCATGTTAATTCGTAGTTTTCTTTGTGTGTTTTAACAACCGGAGACAGATATGTCAAGAAAGCAACTAACAGAGGCTTCATGACAGTGCTACCATTTTTAACTCGTCAAATGTTTGAATTATTAAAATCGAGTATTATCTTTAATAAATTATATCATGAATCAATAATGTAAGAGAAATAATGCTTCTTTGCCGTATAAGGTTTGGAGTTATTCAAATTGTTTAACCATGGCTTGCTTCTACGAGTTGAATAACATCAACCAATTAGAATTTAGGTGGCATATTTAAAAGAATCTTTTTTTATTTTAATGGAAATAATTCTCAGATTAATTAAAGCCAAAACCAAGTACAGTATTTGTTTACGATAAGAAAAAAGTATAATGGTATTTTATTAAAGAAAAGAATGAATTGGATATCTCTGGCGTGGTGCAACATCAACCACATGGAATCTGTAGTAGAAGGCGTGGGCGTTGGGCGGTGATATATCGTTCTCATCATAACGAGTTGAAACCAAACCCATCAGATCTAATTATCTCATTCTAATTTTAGGTAACCCAAACAAGAGAGTTCAAAGTCCTATTTAACACATAATTTGGATTTACTAATTATCTTCAACACACTGTTATACGAAAACAATATAACAGAGAATGACTAGTGGAACATGTACAGCACAACTGTTAATTTAATATTACAGGATTAGATCTTCATATTTTTAAATATATTTTTATGTTCATTATATATTCATAATAGGTTTGAATTTAGTCATATCATATGACTCATGTTGTAACAAAATATTTATGTGGTAATACACTGTCAATGATTTAGATAGATTTCAAGTTAAATATATGATTTAGATTTCTGTAACATGAATTATATGAGATGACTGGATCAAAATCCATTAATAATGTGTCTTTGTAAGTAAATTAACATTGGCTAGCTTCTAATGACAAGTGTTCCTTCGTATAAATAAAGAATTAACCAGACAAAGCATTTTAGGTATTATTCTTTGTATAAGATTTTTGTTCCATCTACATTTGAGAGAAACTGTATTTATGGAAATATATTAAATGCATGCTTTGTATTTTCAACTACCTTTTTAAATGTTAATGCCTTTCTTTGAGCTTCATCTACCTATTATTGTATTCCTGTTATTATCGTTGTGGTCCACTCCCGAAGGTATAATACATTTTATCCTCTTTAAGACTTTAACTATATTTTAATTACAATTTTAATATATAAATTTTTAAATCATATAAACCATCCTTTTATTTTTCAAAATCATATATTTTAATTTTTTATTTCAAATATTTTTACTGTTTATGAAAATCAAGAGAATTATTTGTAAGATTTTAAAATTTTTGAAATGTATTTTATCCTTTTAAAAATTGCTGGCATTTTAAATTGGTCAATAACTGTATACAAGATAATTGTTGATAAATACATTATTGAGTTAAAATTTTATATTTTTAATCATTTAATAAAGTTTTGTTAATATAAAAATTTTGTACTCTAATTAATGGATGATGTATTTATAAATCAAAATATCAAATTTTTATTTTTTAAATATTTTTAAATTAGTACATCAAACTATAAAAATTAATCTCTAAACTAAATAATTAAATAATATAAATATGCTAGGTCATATATATATAGAGAGAGAGAGAGGGAGGGGGAGAGAAAGAGAGAAATTATTATTTTTTTATAAAAAAATGATGGATCAATTTTTTTTTATTTTAGTCGTTCAAATTTTATCGATCAAGATCAAGTCACGTTAACAAAAAGATTTAAAAAAATGTTCAAATTTCTCACTCTCTACCAACTAACGCTAATGGCACTTGTTTGAGATCGACGCTACCTCAACCTTCACCTCGCCTTTGTTTTCCTCTCCCTCTTCCACCTAATCTCCAAGTTCTCGACCATGGCAACAGGGTCATTGTCTACAAAGTTCGCACCACTAAATCTAAGCATTGAAGGTTGTCCAGAGTGACTTCAACTCAATGACCCACCGACAAGTACGAAGAGAGATGAATATCCTCCATCGAATGGACTCGCCTTAATGAAGACGAAAAAGATTTAGGGAAAAATTTGAAAAATTTTTTAATTCTCTTGTTAACGTAACTTAATATTGGTTATACAAAAATTTTAGACAACCAAGATTAAGACAAAATAATGGGATATGGATTCCAAAAAAGATGTTTTATAATCGTTTATAAATGCATATTGACCATTGGCCGTGGTATGCTGACGAGATGCAAATCTTGGGTCAGCTTAAATGGATTGGAGCCGTGGAAAGCCGAGCTGTTTCCGAATTTACGTATACGTTCTGGTGTTACCCGAAAGATCTTAATTTGACGAAACGGTGCAAAACACCGGAAGCAAACGGGCTATAAGCGGTAACAAAAAGTTGCATTTAGATTGAATTTGGGTTCATTTGATTGGCATTGCCAACCGCGGTCCTTGTAAGTTGTAACCCCAGTCAGATTCTAACCCTATAACTCAACCTCGAGTTGCTTTTATTTAAAGAGAGAGAAATTGAGAGCTCAGCTTGATTGTGAACTGCTTGAGTCTTGACTCCACACACCCCTTCCCCATCTCTTTCCAATGCCTTCTTCTCTTCCTCTTCCCCCCACTCTCTCTGCTTTTTCCCCTTGTAGATGAACACTTATACACTATATATACTGCCTCTCACAATTTGATGTAGAGAGTGTGTGTGCAGTGAGAAAGGTATTGGTTAATTACTACTTCTCTTGTGGCTTTGAGCTTTGTACAACTCAAGAGATAAATTTGCTTGCTTGTATTTATTGGTTTCTTCTGAGTGTTGGGATTGTTTTCTGCTTTTGATGGGTAAAGAGGGAGAGAAAGTACTGAAAAAGAAGCAACACCTGGGAGTCCAACCAGATGAGTGCTTGTCTAGCTGCCTACACTAGTGTACAAGTTGGTGCTCTTTAAGACAAGAGATTTCCTTTTCAATGCCTCCTTTTAAGTGAAAACCCTTGTCCTCAGCTTTTCTTCAGATCTTTAATTAAGATCCAGTTAATACTTTAACCAACAATCAAAGAATCAAAACAACCTCATCTAATAAGATCTGGGCAGACTTATTTTTCATTCTGACAGACATGAAGAGACTTGGCAGCTCAGATTCTTTGGGTGCTCTCATCACCATCTGTCCATCAACAGGTTTAATCAAACTTCTTTATTCCTCTGTTTTAAAATTCAGACAGACCCATGTGGGTTTTTCTTCCTTGTCTCAAGTTTTCCGTGTTCAAGCACCACCCTAAAGTTTCAAAGCTTTTATGAATTATTCATGTTCATTATATATGTTTGATTCTGTCCAGTTTTCCGGTTTTAGAATAAGAGCTTGTCATGTTCAGTTATGCTTTTCCTTTTCTACGTGGGCTAAGAGACAATCACTGTTCTACTAATTCTGTCTATTTGCATTGATTTAGAAGAACACAGTCCGAGAAACAACCGTGTGTATGGTAGGGAGTTCCAGTCCATGTTGGACGGACTAGATGAGGACGGCTGCGTCGAAGAATTAGGCCATCCAGCTCAGAAGAAACGCCGACTAAGTGTCGATCAAGTCAAGGCCTTAGAGAAGAATTTCGAGGTAGAAAACAAGCTTGAACCTGAGAGGAAGGTGAAGCTTGCCCAAGAACTTGGATTGCAGCCTAGACAAGTGGCCGTCTGGTTCCAAAACCGTCGAGCTAGATGGAAAACCAAGCAACTGGAGAGAGATTATGGCGTCCTTAAAGCCAATTATGAAGCTCTCAAACTTAACTATGATGCCCTCCAACAGGACAATGAAGCGTTGCTCAAAGAGGTAGAAAATTCACTCAGTTGTGGATGCATTCAATAGTGTATTACCATGTATACAACGGAGACTGAGCAGCTTAAATTTGGCTTTATTGCAGATGAAGGAATTGAGATCAAGACTGCAGGAAGAGAACACTGAAAGCGATCTTTCAGTGAAGGAAGAGATAACCCTGCCTGACTCCGGCGACAAAATGATCGGAGTGAGTATGCCACCTCCTGAAACCTCCATTCCTGGAGCAGAGTCCAAAGACTTGAATTACGATTGCTTCAACAGAAATAATGGGGTCGGAGGCACCTCACTCTTCCTGTCAGACTTCAAAGACGGCGCTTCTGATAGCGACTCTAGCGCAATCTTGAACGAAGATAACAGCCCGAACGCGGCCATTTCTTCACCTGGGGTTCTTCAAACTCACCAGCTTTTGATGTCTCCTGGGTCTTCTTCCCTTAAATTCAATTGTGCTTCATCCTCCTCGCCGTCGTCCATGAATTGCCTTCAGTTCCAGAAAATGTACCAGACTCAGTATGCGAAGATGGAAGAGCATAATTTCTTCAGCGCAGACGAGGCCTGCAATTTCTTCTCGGATGAGCAAGCACCAACCCTCCAGTGGTACTGGAGTTAAAAAGGGAAAAAGAAACCACTGTCAGAAATTTTATTTGACGAAGCAGAATTGAAATAAGCGATTGCATCTAGATAAAGGGGAAAGGGTTGTATGAACTATGGAGAGAGCTCAAGAACTTTGTAAGAATGGAATGAATCAGAATAGCTTCGGGTTCTCATTTTGAGCTCCAACAGAGTTGTTCAAGGTCATGAAAGCAAGTTGATAAATTTGCAAAAGGGTGGAAGAGAGGGAAGAGAAGGGATTGGGGTTCGCATGGCGTGGGGTCGGCTGCGAAAGGCTGACGATAGAGGTTAATGATGACTCGCCAAGCCGTGCGGGTAGGGTTAGTATGAATAATGATTAGGTCTTAATGAAATCTATGCTGTAAAAATCTTTGGAATTTAAGGGTAGAAGATAATATCGCAGTTCTAATGGATCAATAATAATTATGAGAACATTTCTAGTCTACAAAATGGGTTCTTATTTGTTATTTATCTTTTATCATTTACAAGTCTTTTTCAATAAAATCTTAAAATTAAACGGGTAATTCTTTACTTTATAAATTTCTTCTCTCACGGGGAAGATTTATGTCTGCTTTTAAAACTTGCAAGAGACCAACTGAATTCATAGGACAATATGTAGTGGAGATCAATTTCAGTTTATCGTGGTTCTTAAAATTTTGTTTCTTTCCACTCTGTTGATGAATCCCAAGCTTTCTCGTGTTCAGAGCCCAGTCATCTTCCTAATGTCGTGGAAGATTTCTACGTGTTAGTAGTATTTATCAAATTACTTTCTCTCTTGTTTCTGTAACGACTGATAATTAATGATATTCAATTCTATGAGGAATTGTGTGCAAGGCATTACCCTGAAAATAATGAAAATTTTGTTCTTCCTAATGAAAGAATGAAAACAATTGAAATTTAATCATAGACTAAGATTTAGGTAGAAATGATAATGAGTTATTTTAAATTTTAATTAGAGTCAAAGATTCATCACTACCTGGGTGATAACAAAAATTAAGTTTCAACACCAATGTAGCATTTAAAATCTAGGATAAAATCTAATATTATTTATGCTGAATGTTGGTAGTACATAAAATTTCTAAATAAATTGAGTAATAAGTATCAAATATTAAATACTTTGTAATCATTCAAATGATAAAGTAGGAAACTGGACAAAAAATACCCTCTATGTTTTTTTATTTATAATTTAAGGTAATAGTATAATAATTAAAAAATATATTAAATAGTCTTAATTGTAACAACAAATAATTATATTAAATTAAAATATTCTTATTAAAACTAATTTAAATTCTTAAATTTGATAGGTTAAATACATTAATTGAGAGATTTTAAGAAAACAATATCAATTAATACATTAAAGATAATAATTAATAAGGATAAAATTAAAAATATAATAATTAATATTTCATTAATAATATAAAATAATAAATAAATTAAAAAAATTAAAATTTTTATTATTTTAAAAAATTGAGTAGAATTAAAGACTAACATATTATGAGTTAATAGATTATAAAAAGAGAGAAAATAAATTCAGTCATACTAATAAATAATTAATTATATTTATAAAATTTTAATAATTTATTTTAAATAAATAATTAAAATAAAATTACATTTATTGTCTAGAGTAAATCAATGATGAGAAGGGAATGTCAAGCAATTAAGCACGTGATGAAGAAAGCAAGGAAAAGTGTTTAAGTGTGAGGACTGAGGCTCCGAAGTTTAGTTGAAGGCATAAATGAAGGCGATTGCTATTGTAATTGTCCCCACACACAATAGTATAACTAGATGTATTTTTATCTCTTATTTTTTTAGAAAAATTTTTAAATTATTTATTTATAATTTTTTTTGAACTAATTTAAAATTTTTAAAAATATATGATATAAAAAATAAATTATAATAAAAGAATTAAAAAATAAAATGTGAAAAATAAGATAAAATTAATTAATGTTATGGAGGGTAAGATAAAATTCCCCGTAAATGAATCAAGGATGCATGAATTTGGGAGAGGCTTGTCCTTGGTAAAGACAAGAAGACGAGTAGTTTTCCTGTAAGACAAGACAGTGCTTAGCAGGGCTGTGTTCTATTTTTGTGACCTTTGCTTTAACCAAACCCAAATCCCCATGCTAGCCTAATATGCTATGCTATAAAGGAAAAGCATGGTTGATTAAAGAGCTTCCTAAAAGGATGTGCTCCATCATTGGATCCCTAAATTACGTGTCCCTTCGGATGGGACTGGGAGGAGAACATGGCTGTGGCTATGAGATTAATTAAAAAAATAAAAAGAAACTGGCCACGTACCACTTCTGCATTTGCTTCCTGGAAAACCAAATCGTCTTTCTTTTTTCTCTCTCTCTCTATTCATTCTACACGTGAACGGTGATATATCTTCTTGCTCCCTCCACGGCTCCACCTCATACTCATTCGACGTAGTTTTAAAAAAAAATTGTAAGTCAAGTTCGCCATCTTATTAATAAATCAAATTAATAAAATAATAAAATTTTAATGTAATTAGATCTCTGTATTATTTTTTTGTGTATAATCCATAAATAACATAATCAATTTAGTCCATATAAAAATTGTAAGTCAAGTTCGCCATCTTCTTCCCAATCGTTTGATCCTACCCTTGGTGTGCTTGGTTTCGTACAGTTTGATATCCGCCTTTGTCTCTGCAGTGCTCATAACCACCGGCACCTCTTTAGCTTCAGACTTTGGGTCGTTGGTTGTGGTTGAAGATGGTGTTATTGTTAATAAAGGATGTTGTAGAGGAATTAAAAATTTAGAATTGAAAAAGATTGTCATTTTTTACTATTTTTTTCAATGCCAAGTCTGAAGTTGAAGAGGTCTTGTTGGTTGTGAGCAGAGCAGTGCAGAGATGAAGGAGCAAACCAAATTGCAGAAAACCAAGAACACCTGACGGAAGAGTGGACTCTGCAGGTTCAGAATACTTAAGAGTCGTCTTCTTGCGTTTGCGTTAGGCAAAGATGGAGGAGGATGAAATTAGGGTGTCCCATGATACTCATGTGCATAAAAAAACTTTGTTAATGTTTAAAATTGAGTGTACGCGTCAAAATTATTCAGTCTATATTACTATTTTTATTAGAGATTTAATAAAAAAAATTAATTAAAGAATTAAATTGAGATTTTAATACAATTATAAATTAATATTATTTAAATTAAAACTTTTAATATAATAAATTTAAAATTATAACTAAGCCAAACAATTAATAATGGTGGGGCGACTGGGGGCCCACTAATTTCAGAAATTTTCTCGTAATTCAGAGTGTGAGATCAGCAAGGGTGAAGGGAGACCCACTTGGGTGGGATGGGATGGGACCCGGTGTTCCTCCTCTTGACGTTTTCATATATGTTGTTTATCATTAAATTAATAATAATATTTAAGATATAATGTGAATGCTTGATTGCAGTGAAAACGCGGAGAGATTCCAAGTTCCTGCTCCCAGCTCCCCCTTCTCAATAAAGTTTTTATTTAGTGCTTTTGGTTCATTTTTATAGTAGACAATTCTGAATTGTTAATTTAAAAGGACTTGAACTTCCTTTTTTTACAAAAATTTAAATGCCAAAAATATTTTTTATATTAGTAAAGTAGCTGTTGGTTCCACCAAATTAAAAAATTAAATAAATAAAGCGAATGTGGTCCCAACTCCCAACATAGATGTGGGCCCTCTCCCCTTTCGCTTTGATGCTGTTATTGGTAGAGCCATGTGATGTGGGTCCCATGGGGCATCGAACCTGTGATTTTCAATCAGCCTGGTCACCGTCCCGTAGAAATTGCCTCCAAGCCACGAAAGAAGCTGGACGACCAGAACTTGCGAGGAAGGCTCCGATGGGTGACAGCTCATCAACCCCCCCCCCCCCCGGGAAAACAACTCCTTAATCCTTATATCCCATTCCCTGAGTCTACCAATCGAGTTATGCCACGTAGGATTAAGAGTGTACTTGGGAATTGGAAGCATGGGTTGCATGAAAGCATACTGTAGAGGATCTACTTCCCTAAAGTTTATATATTGCTATTGGCAGCACATCCTTGTCTTAGTTGCCTCTTTTTCGCACTTCAGGTGCCTCACGTTGGTTTGATTATTTTGAAGACACTGTTTGCTTTTGGTTTTTATATTATTCCCACTTTTGCTAAACCTCTCAATTTGCGGAATCCATGATACTTTTCCTCTTTATTTTTGGTATTCCCAGGCAGCTTACACCTAAGGTGGCATGCTCCACTTTCTTCTCACACTTCATTTTTTATGCACATAACAAAAGCAAATCCTATGATTTTTTCTTTTTCAGGATTTTAAATTGAGAGATATAGTCACATATTATTTTAGAATATTCATACCGTTTAGTGGAGAATCATGTTACTGTTTATAAATTTATTAATTAATGTATTAAGATTACATAGATATTGATGTGAATTGGATGAATGGGTAGTGGTTGGTGATGTTATTGTTTTAGATAGTTAATGATGGGAAGCTGCTAAGGTCTAGGACGTAGGGTTTGGGGGGTTTGGACACTAACGGATAAGAAAATGATTGGAAGGAAGGAAGGAGGAGAAGATGGATGGTGGGTTAGGGTTATGGCTATTTATCAAATATATTGAGTTCACTAGTGCATCACCTAGCTAGTTATATTAATGGATTTGAATCTTACTATGTTGTTAGTGATTCTTTATGTATGTCCGAACGATCACGATAAGTTAAAAATGATTGATCATGTCATTAGACAATATGACCAAAACTTAGCTTCATATTAATATGATATCGTTTTGTTTGAGGTTGAGGGCCCGGAAGTGGGAGTGGGAGTGGTTGTGGATGTGCACTTTAATATTAATGTCCTTGATGTATGGATCTTCATCTTCTAGATCAAATGCAACACTCACACAGATAATGCTAATATTAATTAATTACATGGGTTATTATTGAACTAATATTGATTTAAAAAGATTGATGAGTCTTGTCAATCGCCTTAATTTGGGAGCTGATTCATAAAAAACTAAATAAAATAAAGACAGAGAAAAAGACGAGTCACTCAAAAGAAAAATATTATAGTGTTACGGTCGCAGTATAACCGGCACTCACAAAAATATGTGAGCCCCACTCACTCTTGTATTAGAGATGGTCGTACATCACACCAAAATTATGCACTACCCAAAGAAGACACATAATTCTCAAATTCAAACTCACAACTCATCACTATTAATATGCATCTCCGCCTAATTTCTTTGTCTCTTCTCTTCTCAGTTTCACCCATACCTTCCACAGATGGCAAAAATGCAATTAAGTATATACATGGATAATATTTCATCACAGTTCACAGCTAATACCCATTTTTGAAATGGTGTTTGGTAAGTGTCTTATGTCGGGAGTGGGGACATGACGTTGAAAAGCAATGCCCCAATTATGTTATAGTAATCCAACTACTTTTGGAAAATTACTTCAATATCACTTACGTCCCTCTCTTCTGTTTTATTAAAATCTCCTTAACACTAACACATATATACTCACTCGGCTCACTCCTTTTAGAATTCTACCTACCTTCTCTGCATGCATTTGAATTAATATAACTCAGAAGAATATGCCCTAATTGTTCAGCCCCAGTGGGAATAGAGAATACCCAATCACTTCACTTCACACCCTCCCATCATCTGCAGGAAACTTCTGTGTTTCTAGACAAGTAAATGGATACTTCATACTTGGAAAACAAAGAGCAATAACATAGCTAGGACAGATATAGGTGTTTGTGGTATAAATGTGGTTTCAAAACTTTACCATAAAGGGCCGATATTAGAGGGATGTGTTTGCTTTGTTATCTCTGTTCTCCTTTTATTCTCACCATACTTGTATTATTTTCATCTTGTCCTCTCTTTCTCTTACCACTTTTTCAATTTCCTTCTCTTATTTTCTAATTAACAACTAAAACTAGGCACGTAGCTATTATTAAATACCATCAAACTATCTGTTCACCAACCATATAATCTCGTATTTTATTTACATTCCAATGTTTTAATCAAGTTTAATTACACTTTTTGGTTCTTTAGTTTCTCAATTGTAACAATTTGGTCCCCAAACTTTTTAAAATGTTTAAATGTTGTTCTCCCATTAAGTTGTCATCCAAAATTTAACGTTGATAACTGAGGTGGCACTTGCTGCTTATGTATACTATTTCCTCTAAAACGCAGACAGCATCGTCACTCTAACTTTAAGGGTTGTGTGTTTTAGAATAAATATTACACGTGAACAGCACGTACAACCTGATGTAACAGTCTATATATACTTACATATACTTATCTGACAATAATAGTAGTCATCTCAACTATCAATGTTAAATTTTAGATAGTAACTTAATGAGTGATCAATACTGAAACATTCTAAAAAGTTAGGTGACTAAATTGCTCAATTTAAAATTAGGAGAATAAAAAATATAATTAAGCCTTTTAATTATTAAAAATAAAA
>JASKGM010070430.1:4216-16179 GCA_034509205.1 Ceratonia siliqua
CTTAAGTCAGATTTTTCTTTTGGTTTGTTTCAATATGTGGTTGTAAATGTTGCTCGGGTGGTTATGGTGGCCATGACAACCATTCATTGAATGACGAGGTCATGACAACCAATGCTCAGTTTAAGAGTACCAACGAGGAGTATTTGAAGTAGTAACGGATAAAGCCCATATTGAGGAGGCCTAAGCTTGGGAGGAAGAAGCTTGGTCTCTTGGGGAAAAGGCCCAAATTCATACGAAGGAGCTAGAAGATGAAGCTAAACTATTGAGGAGTGGCCAGGGTTTATTTCATGATGCTTGGGATTCCCTAACTCATGAGTATGATGTGTTAGTTGCGAGCTTGAGTAACAACTAACTTTAGGCCTTTAAAGAAGGTTTCGATCTTTAATACAATCAGTTCCATTTGTTATTCCCAATCTTATAGAAGAGGTTCTTGATTACTTTAAGCAAGTGAAGGATGACATCTTCGTAGATCCCTTCGACGAAGATGAGGAAGATGACTAGGCTCTCTATATTGGACTCCTCATCGAAGTAGGTCGGATGGGGAAGAGCTAGGAGTTGTTTTGTTTAGTTCCTGTATTTGTAATTCTTATGTTTTGTTCGGTTAGATGAAACATCCTGATGTAATGGATTGTTTATTTAATGAAGTGGTCAAGATCTACTTTTACTATCTTGTTGTTCATTATTCTTTTAATTTGTGTTTGGCTTGATTGGCCTTTTAATGTTATCGTTATTCTCTATTTGATTATAATTTGATGGATGCATTTGGTCGAATTTCTTGGCCATTTTATTTTCCACTTGCTATGATTTAGCTCGCTCGTGAGGTCATTTGTTAATGAGGTTGGATTTTTGTTCATTTGGGGGATGTTTGCCCTAGGGGGTGTTAGCCATTTGTTTAGGTTAGCATTAGTCGCTTTACAGGACATTAGTCCTTGAGGGAGCTAGCCCTTTTGTTTAAGTCGGCATTGGTTGCCTTGGAGGACATTGGCCCTTTGTTTAGGTTAGCATTGGCCACTTTGGATGAAATTGGTCCTTGAAGGCATTAGCCCTTTTGTTTGATATTACTTATTCATGAACAAGGCCTGCTTCATTCGATTACATATAATCTTAGGTTTGTTACATTCCAAGTTCTAGGGATCAGGTTTCTTTCTACGGTTACAAGCTTGCATGCTCCTTTGGCCAGCACTTCTTGGATGCAATAAAGGCCCTCCCAATTTAGTGCAAGCTTCCCTTCGCCTAAGTGTTTTTTGGTGACGTCAACCCTTCTCAAGATTAGGTCACACTCATTGGATATCCTAGGTCAGACCTTGACATTGTAGTACTTTGCAAATCTTTGTTTGTAGGCCATTATGTTGAGTTGAGCCTTCCCTCTTTCATCTTCTAAGATGTTCAACTCGATTTTCTTTAGCTTGGTAGTGTTGTCTACTTCAACTCGATTCACTGACCTCTACAGGAATCATTGCCTCTGCCCCATAAGTTAGCTTGTATGGTGACTCCCCAATAGAGATTTAAATAAGTTATGTTAAAATATATAAAGCTAAAGTGTAATTTTAGTCCCTTAACTTTTCAACAAGTTTTAAGTTTATCCTTTAACCTTTTTTAGTCCTATTGATGTCCTACAACTTACAAAATATCACTATATTTGTCCCTAAGCCTAATTCTGTTAACTCTACTAACAAAAAATTTTGAAAGTGTCTCTCATGTGGCAAATTAATTGCTAAAATAGACCATTAAGTGCCACGTTAGCTACTTATGTAGCAGGATGACCCAAAACGACATTGATTTAGTAATTTGTTAACTTATGAAGACTACGTGGTCCTCCTTCTTCTTCTTCTTGGCCACCTCTTGACACTATCGTCAACCCTTATCACGCCATTAATTATAGGGATTACTTGCAGATTCAACAAAGCAATCCACTCAACAAAAAGTCTTGCTTAGATAGCACATACATTTAAATTGAAACTGCAATCCTTTATCATTCTTATGCTTCATATTTTAGTTCTAAAATCGTCTAGTTCAAAAGCAATCCAAAGTGTGTGACACTTTTAGAATTATGACTATCACAAAAAAACTACAGGGAAAGGCATAATTTAGATAATAATGTCACTTTTTTATCAATTTTTTATCAACAATTTAATACCAGGACATGATAAAACATAGGAAGCTAACAACGAACCAACCAAACACTTCAACTACAATTTTAATTCTTGATCCTATTTTCATTTCTTGATGAATCTCTCAACTATTTATACTTTTAGCCACATTATAAAATGTGTTTATTTTTCTTCTAAAAAATTTAGGTATTTGACTCTGTTTTGTACTGATATAGAATAGAGCATTTGAACTTAATTCCATGCCCTTTATGCTCTCTTAACTTCCCATCCTCTCCCATTATTTTTGCGATGGCTCAGAAAAAAAAAATGAGAAATCTCATTTACATTCTTAAAGATGAAGCCTCTATAATTGCCGCAACTCCTATTTGTAATGAAATATATTTCATGTGAACACAATCCTTTTTCTTGTGTGAAGAAGAAGGACTAAAACAGTGTCATTTTTGGTATTCCTACTAAGTAAGCAGCTGGCATGGCATTTAATGGTCCACGTTGGCAATTAACTTGACAAGTAGGTGACACTTCATCATTTTCCATTTGAATAGTTAACAGAGTTAGCTTTAAGGAAAAAATTGGTAATGTTGTGTAAGTTGTAGGACATCAATGAAACTAAAAAAGGTTAAGGAACAAACTTAAAACTTGATGAAAAGTTAACGACTAAAAGTACACTTTGGCCAATATATAAATTAGAGGTTATTTGCAATTTTTGTCCCTCTAGTTTCAGTCTGAACAATTTGGTCCCCCTAGTTTCGTAAAAGATACAATTTTAGTGCCTTAGTTAACTTTCCTTCAACTATTTAACGTCCACTGCTAACGTGGACAACAAAAAAGCCACGTAGACTCCAAAAAAATTACACATCACTAATTAATTTGCCACCTCAACATCCAAGTCACCCCACTGCCACATCAGCCCCAAATTCCCCAATTTCCCTCCCCCCCTCCCCCCTCGAAAACGAGTGAGCCTCTTAATCCTAGTTTCAGATCCTTTTTATGCCCAAATCTTCCATTGTACCCTAAGTCACTTCCAACACCGATGTTGTTCACTGTTGTACTCTCCAGTGTCATTTCTTCCATCTCCAATGAGCATCCCTCCAAGTGTGGATCTTATAAAGTTATCTCATGGAAGCTTAACTTTTATTTCAATTGATTTGGAAATTTTGAATCTTCTCAAAATTAAGGGTTTAGATGTATTACTGGTAGTAAGTTTTTCTCTTCTTGAATATGTTTTATCTTTTTATATTTTTTGTTTATTTTGTTGAAGTACTTCCCACTTGACTTTGTTTATCTAGAAGAAAAAGCATAAAGATAAAGACCATGATGCAAATGGTAATATATTTCTCATTGTATTGAATATGCATATTCATAATGTTACTTTGTTTCTTTATTCTTTCCTCTTCAAGTTCCAAGTTCAGTAATTGGCAGTAATGCACTTAGTTCAACATTACAGCCATCACATTCAATAAATTGGTATACTTCAAAGTCAGCAAAAGAATTGAGAATTTTTGTGTGAGTTAGGATCCTTTTTTGCTACAGAAATGAATTCCAACTTTTCGACTATTGACAAACTTGGTCAGGATTACTAATGTGCCTTATTAAGTTTTGGTTGCATTTTGTGTCATAATGATCTTGAAATACATACATATATATATATATATATTAGGCACTACAAAAGCTTAAACATACTAATCAGAGCTGCTTTATGCAATTTTTATTGCCTTTGCTTTTAATAATTTTTTGTTAATGGTTTAGATTCAATAATGGCAGACATGTATGGCTACAAGGGTAAATTATTAAATTCATTGATCTTCAAACTATGTATTTGGTTTTCTCAACTTGTGCGAAGTTTGACAACTTGGAATATTTCTTTGAAACTAGCTAATTTTTGTATTACTTTATGCAAATCTTGGTTTACTAATACAATTATGTTTAGGCAGTAATTATGGGACAGAAATGAACATTGTCATTTGACTTGTACTTTTGTAATCAATATGGGCTAGTATTAGTGAATTGCTTGTATGTTTGGAGTTAAAAAATGTGCATTTTGTTTTATCCCTAATTTGATTTCTAATATTACTTGAACGGAGTTAAAGATACCATAAAGCCTATCCTATAGATATAATCTTTTAGGCCCTCCTATTTGTGTGTGTTGTTATTCCTTTGCTATTAGATCAGTTTCTTAAAATTTGTCAAACATGTTCGCATATTGTTTTCACTTGAATTTTATTTTTTGTGTGCATATGTTCAAAGGTTCCTCTTTCCTTTGTTACATCAATAACTGACAACATAAAAAGACTCTACATTCAAAAGTTGAAGCCATTAGAAGTTACTTACCAGTTTAAGGATTTTGTGTCACCCTTACTGGCTATAGGTGTTATTTATATAGCTTTTCTTGAAGACCACAATCGAAATTTGATATAATAGTTTCAAGAGAGTAATAGACTTCTATGTGATGCCCTATCTATTTGGAAAAAATATAGAAGTGTTAAGAATTCTGAATAATTCCTCTTAAGAACTTTTCTCTGGGTCTTCAATTGCCTTATAGAATTGCTAGCATATAGGATGATATGAGTCATATGACCTACCACCTTGGTCTATCAGCATTCTCCCTGACTACAAAACTGCAATTTTCAACACTGCAAGGGTAAGCCAAGACTAGATATGTTAAATATTGTCACAACGTGACGATCGAGGAAAAGCCAGTATTTTATGACTTTAGGCGCCTAAAGGAAAAGACAAAGAAAAAGCAGTCGCCACTAATTATTTAGAAAGATAATTGGAATCATTAAAAATAAATAAAAATAGACACTGGCCCTTGAAATCAGAGGAAGGTTTTGGGAGTCTAATTACGTGTGGGGAAAGTATTAGGTACCCCACAACGTCCATTCCTAAATATGGTTACCCTACATTGTTTGTGCTTAAAATTTTAATATATTTTAATTACCCAATTTTTATTAATGCTATGATGAAAAGATAAAATATGAAGGAACAGGACCTATCTTACTAGGTAAGTGCCTATATACCCAAAAGGGATCAAGGTCAATATAGTTCGAGAATATTTTGATAAATTGATTAGGTGATATGTATGATACATAGCCTGAAGATGTTAGGACATTAGGAGAAGATAAACTTCCACTCAAAGCCTTTAAAAAAGTTAGGACATTTAGGGAGAATAAACCGCAACAAAAATCCTATGAAAATTAAGATATTATGCATAATAAACCTCTACTAAAAGCCTATGGAAATTAAGATTCTAGGAGAGAATGAACCTCCAATTAAATCCTGTAGAAATGAACTTTTTTCTAAAAAGTGTTGTCCTTTTAATGGGCCTTTTGTAACCCTTTATTAACTAAGTGCATTTAGAAACTCTTGAAGAAAATGGCTAATTAAGCCTTTATAATCCCTTTTAGAAACATAATATCAGTTTAATTGGGCTATCGAAACCCCTTTGAGAAATAATTTAAGTGGGCCTTTAGAACCCAATTTTGAACTTCTAAAGCTTAAAAAAGCATTATTAAGGTAAGATTTTGGGCCTTTGGGACCCAAATCATAAAATCATTTTAAATTGCTTTTCTAAAGAAAGTCTTTGGAACTTTGTTATTTGATGTTACAAAATGGTTCCTTGAAACCCCTTTTTTAAAGAAACTATTCTTCAAAGGCCTTTGGAGCCTAAATGGAAATTGTCCTCTTACTTAAAGGCTATTAGAGCCTAAAAATAATCCATATAATTTATTCCCATCTATTTGTTCTGGACACCTTAATTTTAAAGGAAGCCAACAATCATGAAAATATAAACTAAAGTTAAATAAATGATAATAAACAAATTACCAGGGACTTATGTCCATACAACTAGGAAATGTAGAGCAAGATAACAAAAAACGAGATATTACAAACCAAAAGACTAATCAAATATTAAATATTACAAGTCTAAAAGAACTTATACTACTAAAAGAAATAGAATAACCAAAAGAAAATAACACACACAATTATAGCAATATTAATGCAAAATCATACAAGCTTAAGAGCTAAAATGGGTACTTTATATCCCAATTTTGACTAAGTTCAACTAGACTAACTATAAGCATCACTCGACTGAATAAAACAAGGAGTTAAGTAAATTCAAAATTATGTTTTTATTAAAATACCGCTGATAAATATCAAGTGCACACAAACATCTTTTATCTTAAATAACTACTACAATTTTAGAGAATTTAAATCCATTTTTCAATTGAATTTGAAGACTGAAATCAAAGTTTGAAATACATATGCATGAAACCAGAAGTGAAATCAAAAAATTAACACAAAATACCAAAATTAATAAATAAAAACGAGTGAACAAAATAAGACCCAAATCGAACAATAACAAAAATAGAGGATTTAAATCAAGAGTTGAAACACAGTGAAAGAAACTAAAATTGATTCAAAATGAAATCATACAACATATCAAAATCGATAGCAAACAGAAATGAATGAAACAAGCTCAAATCAAGGTTAATAGAAACAAAATTTGAAATCAAAGATCAAAACACATGGGAGGGAAATTGAAACCAAAACCTGAATGAAATGAAAAGAATTTGATGAAAGGAGAATTAAAACACAAGGTAAGCAAATTGAATCATGAAACTGAAAGTTGAACCTCAAGTAAATAATATTTGACAAAATACTACAAATTGAGGTATCATAAAAGCAACCTTGATCCATTAAATTTGGCTAATCGGACATGAAAATCAACATTTGAGCCCATGCACAGCATTAACTCAGAGGCAAAATATATCACAAATCAAAAACTCGACAATAAAATTCTTAAACAGCAACTTGTAATCCATGGCCAAGATCAAATACCCCCCTTTTCTTGTAAAGTCTTTGGATACAAAGGGTTCACTAGTCATTATAGCTCCAAAAATAACAAGATGGAAAATAAAAAGCAATAAGATAAGCTTACCTCTATGAACCCCTTGGGTAAATCTTCTCTTCTTCTCCCAAAAATCACTAGTCCCTTTTTACAAAGAGAAAGTTGAGTATAGAGGGAGTAGGGTTAAGTTTAAGTGACTCGACGGGTCTGGTCATTGGTAATGAACAGGGTTGGTTAAGTGAGGAATTAGCATAAATGGGGTTGAGTATAAATGGGCTGATAAGGCTGAAGGGGAAGAAATGAATTAGGTTGCCAAGTGATGGGCTTGGCCGAAAATAAAGGGGAGGAGAGATTGATTCATTTGAGAGAAAGATAACAACACAACAACAAATAAGGAACAGAAAGAAGGAATTGGTTACTTTCCTTTGTATTTTATATTTCATTTTTAATTTTTGAATAAACTAAAATACTATAATTTTTTGGTTTAATATTTTTATAATTTTGTGTTTGATTTTGTCATTCTTGTGTTATTATTTTTCATTTTTTTGTATTTTCTTAATTCCTTTTGTGCTTTTGTATTTATTTAATTTATTTGGTTTTGGTTTTGTTTTTCATTTTAAATTAAAAAGAGTCTGGAAAATATAGAGTTTATAGTTTTTCCTCTTTTACTTGCTTCTAGATGGGAAAAAACTAATAAAACCAAAAGTATTTTAATTTTACATATAAAAAACAAGTAAAGATAAAAACTCATATTTTGTCAAAGAGCAAGACTAACGAGAAACATGAAATTTAAAATTTGGCAAGGGAGCAACCATATAAAGCCGAAAGGAGAGAAAAGTTGTAGTGAGTTTTTGTGAAGGATTTGGCAACCTATCATCAAGATTAGGCTTAGAGTGCTATTCGTAAAGTTAGGCTTAGGGTGCTAATCAGAAAGCTAGGCTTAGGGTGCTAGTCATCAAACTATGCTTACGGTGCTAGTCATGAGGCTAGGTTTAGGAACCTAATCGTAAAACTAGGTAGGCTTAGGGTGCTAGTCGTAAAGATAGCCTTAGAGTGCTAGTGGTCAAACTAGGCTTACAGTGGTAGTAGTCAAACTAGGCTTATGGTTCTAGTTGTCAAAACCAAGATTAATGGTGCTAGTTGTAGAGTTAGGCTTAGGGTGTTAGTTGTAAAGCTATGCTTATGGTGCTAGTCATAAAACTAGGCTTAGGGTGCTAGTTGTAAAGCTAGGCTTAGGGTGCTAGTCATAAAACTAGGCTTAGGTGTTATTTGTCAAAACCAAGATTAATGGTGCTACTTGTAAAGCTAGGCTTAGGGTGCTAGTCGTAAAACTAAGCATAGGTGCTAAGCGTAAAGCAAGGGTTAGGGTGCTAGTCGTAAAGCAAGGCTTAAGTGCTAGTTGTCAAAACTATACTTAGGTAAATATTAACTAAATTTGAGAACTTTAACATGGAATCAATCAACATGCTAATTGAATAGAGATTGGCAGGGAATTAATCGGCGTACTTAGTGAATTTGAAAATTTTAGCATGGAATCAATTGGCATACTAAGTGAATTTGAGGATGAAGAAGGGTAAAAATTCAGTACTAATGAATTTCAAGAATGATACTGGATAAACTGTGTATCAACCAATTTCAAGAATGGTACTGGATAAACTAAGTACCAACTAAATTCAGGAATGGTAGGGTGTGAAAACGACATACCCATTATGCATTTTGAGTCGTAAGATGTACAATAAAATTTTAATACGGCAGTAAAATATAGCATTGGATGAAATCCCCTCTTAGATGAGAAATAAAAATTATTTCTTTCAAAACATGCATTGCATTTCCAAGAAAGACCCATTGAGTGCATTCTTTCTCTACCTATTCCTTGTGTTTTTTTTGGAGTTTTCTAATCAATTGATCGAAAAAAAAAACACTAATTCTAAATATTTGGTTATCGCTACTCCAATATTAGAACTTGTCCCTTTTTAGAAAATTCCAGAGTTAATTCAATCCAAACCAAGTGAGCCTACTTCTTTTTTGTTGTGAACCACAATTGACTAATACCAGAGTTGTATTTAGTTTAAGCATTTGAGTTAACTAAGTCAAATATTATCCAAAGAAAGAATAATTATGACATAAATCCATTAGATGAACATAACTTCTTTTATTAAAGTAGAATGCATTCATCAAAAGATCATAATCACAAGTTCCCTTGTATTAATGACCAAACATCCAAACAGTGGAATGGAAGTATTTAAACAAATGTACTTGCAAGTAATGAATCTTTATAGAACCTTTATACAAATGAGAAAACAAAGAAAACTGAATTTCGCCTAAACTAAATTCCTCAATGTCCACAAACTCTTGATTCTCATGTTGCAACCGATATGTATTCTTGTATCTTTTGAACGAAGCGGATTAATAGCCAACAATAGCCATCTTCCAAAACTACCCTAGTTTTAGTCTCAACATGTCATTCTAAGATTGAATCCATCCTAACTGCCCCAATCTTGGTTCATGGGTTCCCCTCAATTCAAATGTCGCACTTACCACTTAAGTCGTCCTTTCGGATTTTTGACTTAGGGGTCCTTTGTTCTCTTTTTTTTTCCCTAAATTTTGCCTAAGTTTCCCTCTCGGGTTTTCAACTTATCAGCATTCTCTTCAAGCATAATATTGCGTAACTACGTCAAAATTGATTGGTTTTGCTAACTCATATCCATCCATATTGGTATGGATCAAAGCTCTAGCCAAGAAAGCTTGCTTGACAATGTATGGTTCTTCATATGCAGGAGCTCATTTCCCTCTAGCTTTTCTTGATTAGGTAGTATTTTTTGAAGTACCAAATCTCTCGCTTGGAATTCTCATGGATGCACGTTTTTGTTGAAAGTTTGAGCTATCCTTTTTTTGTACAATTTCCCCTGACATAAGGTTGACAATCATTTTTCTTCTATTAGATTCAACTGCTCGTAGCGAACTTCAGTCCATTTGGCTTCCTCAAGCTGTGCTTTCGTAAGTACCCTTAAAGACTACTTCAATTGGCGTCACTGCCTCCATCCCATATACCAACGAATACGATGTTGCCCCAGTTGATGATCTCACATAGGTACGGTAAGCATTGAGTGTGTATGGTAGCTTCTCGTGCTAATCTTTGTAAGTTACTACTATCTTTCCCAATATTTTCTTGATATTTTTATTAACCACTTCTACTATCCCATTCATTTACGGCTTGTATGGTACCGAATTGTGATGTTTAATCTTGAATTGCTCACATAACTTCTTGACTTCGGAACCATTTAAATTGGGTGCATTGTCAGTGACTATTCTCTCTAGTACTCTATACTGACATACGATGTTGAGCTTGATGAATTTCAGAATCACTTTATGAGTGATTATGACATAAGAGGCCGCTTTGACCCATTTAGTAAAATAAAGCGATGCCCATTGGATGCTTTGGGATTGATGGGTCCAATCACATCTAAACCCCACACGGAGAATGGCCATGGGGCTGTCAAGTTATGTAGTGGGAATGATGGAGCATTGATATGATTAGCATAAACTTGACACTTGAGGCACTTTTGGCAAAAATTAATGCACACAACGAAGTAATCTCCCATAATAACCCCTTTCGTACAAGATTTCTCCGCTAAAAAAGAAACCAGTTGCATATCACCTAATGATTTTCTTGTCATTCTTTTCTATACCCTCAAGGTATAATGTTTGATGCCTTTGTACCATGGCTCTTCCACACTTTGCTCGACTTTGAGACAGTATGCTGGCTCATTTTTGGATTCAATATTAATGGACAAGACTCTACTTCCTTGGTCTAGCTTGATCATGATAACCAATGTTGCCAGTGCATCAGTAATCTAATTCTTATCTTTAGTCAGATGTGTGAAATAGATTTTTTTTAATTTCTTAATCAACTTGGACAAGTGCTTCTGATATGATACTAATTTTTGGTCTCGTGTCTGTCATTCTCCCTTAACTTGGTAAATGATGAGAGACGAATCGCTAAATACTTTTAACTTCTTTATGTTCATTGCTACAGCCTCTTGTAGTCCATTAACACAAGCCTCGTATTTAGCAATATTATTTGTGGAATCAAAGTCTAATTTTATATCAACTGGAAATTATTTCTCGTTTGGGGAAATGATGACAGCTCCCATGACATTTCCATGTACATTTGCTGCTCCATCGAAATACATCTTCCAGCTCCCTTCCTCCTTGGACTCCTCAGTATTCAGAATGTCTTCATCAAGAACTTTCGTAATTGATGTTCATTCACCTAATTATCCACTAATTGGTCCGCAATAACACTTCCTTTCATAGCTTTGGCCATGATGTATTTAATGTCATATCTTGACAATATGGCTTGCCATTTGTTGACTCTTCTTGATAAGTGTGGCCTTTTGAAGATGTACTTCAACGGATAAATTCTGAAAACTAGCCAGACAGTGTAATAAGCCATACACTGATGAAGCCTCTTGAATGTCCAAATAAGGGCACAACAAGTTCTTTCGATAGAGATATTTCATCAAGGCCTATTCCATGTTCTTCAACATACTAGACAGTGGGTTCTCTTTTTAATTGGCACCATGGTGAAAAACAAATTTCACCGCCTTTCTCATAGTGGGTCTAGTAATAGAAACAATAATACAAATTTAATGTTAGTGTCTCACTTTAACACACCAAAAGCATATATCACATGGAAATAATAATTTACTCAACTGGGACACCAAGGTTTTCCCTTATGGGACCCTTTTTCTTGTTCTTTTGATTATGACACTAAGACACATGAATTAATTGAACTTTACATTTTCTTGGACATGTGATGGAGAGAGAAAATGAGATTAACTATATACACAAAATAAATTTAATAATATAAATTTTATTTATTTATATTATAAATTATTTTAAATTTATAAATTAATAATTATTATTATAATATTTTAATAAAAATAAATCGTTTAAACTGTTTAATTCACTAAATTTTGACTGAGTTTAACTAATTTTTTATT
>JASKGM010070441.1:0-16177 GCA_034509205.1 Ceratonia siliqua
TTATTAAAATTTCTATTAGTAGTTGTAGTTAAACTATGATATATATATATATATATATATATATATATATATATATATATAAAATAGAAGATATTATTATTATTATTATTAAAATTATAATATAAAATATAAAAATTTCTAATTTTTATACATAAAATATATATATTTATAATTAAAATATATTAAACTTGATGAAGGTCAATAATTTAATAAGAAAATCGAGTGTCGTCCTTCTTCTTGATGACATTTCATCATTACTTCCTTTCCCTATATTATATATGGACTTCACGTGAATATAGAAAAAAAAAAAATTAAGTCGGATAATTCGAAATTTTTTCAAAACAAATAGAATAATATTGAAGTAAAATTAAAATTCCTTTCAATATTGTTTTTTATTAGTTTTTTGTTTATTTGTGACTCTTATTATTTAGATATATATACCTTCGCTGTACAAACTTGTTTGAAGGTATTATCTAAAACTTGGACTCCTTCATATTTCTATTGAATTAATAAATTCAATAAAGTGTAATTATCACGTACTCTTATTCTTAAACCTGATGATGACAGAGGTAGCAATATTTTCAAATATATTTATCTTTTGCTGTTAATATATTATTTTTAAAATATTTTTAGATATACTATATTCTATAAAGATGTCATGTAAAATTTTACTTTTGTTGGGTCAATTAATAATTAAGTTTCAATTGCATTAAGGCAAGAGATTTTTAGTTTAATTTTTATTTTTGAATTTTTGTTAATAAACGTTTTGGAATTGTTAATATATTTGTCTTCTAAATTTACCAAAAAGGAAACCATCAATTTTACCCCCAATACAAGTTGTTCATCAAGTTGGAAACTAAAACAAAGTAGAGGATCGATTAGTCAAATGCACCCTAGAAAAGGCAATGCCACAATTCTTAGACCCACAAAAAAAAAATTAAAATATCACCATGACAAAATACTATATCTCGTAGAGGATCGTTTTAGAATCCCATATCTCTAGAATCACTTATATGAATTTAACTAAAATGAAAAACTGTATATAAAGATATATATAAAGGAGAACTTTTGAGCTTACAGTTGTGTTCCGCCACCCTTGCTCTTTAAACTTCACTTGAGCTGTGCCAAGTTCATTATTCATCTGATCATTATTACATATTATTGAACAGTACAGTAAACATAAACCCTAATTTCTACTGCTTGGTACAATCAGCAGGAGCAAAAGAAACTTTTTTCCCGTCGAGATCGTACTCCACTTCAAAATTAATCTGCGCCACATTTCCATAGATGGAAACTCCATTACTGGGAGTGGGGACTATTGCCAAGCAACGCAAATTGTCGACATGAAAGAACAAGTTCTCATTCTTCAAGGAAAGATTAGCACCTGTAAAATGAACCACAAAGGCCAAATTCTTGCTAGATGCAGCAGAATTACTATATGGGTAACACAACTTGAATGGGTTAGGATGGTTTTCTACTGGTTGAACTCCAATGGCTTCCCTTATCAAAGCTTCAACGTCGTTGTAAAATCTTGTTGGAAGATAAGTCAATGTTGTTCCTGAATCAATCACTATATCTCCTTCACTTTGATCAGTTCGCACTTTCTTCTCTCCCACGCTGATTCCTTCAAGATTGAGTATGTAAAAGGTAGCTGGATAACCAGGTTTGGTTCTCAATGGAGTGGACACTACCCCATTTCCGGATATCGTCGATACTTGACCGAATTTCAGTTTACTTTTAGAGTTTGTAAAGAAAGGAAGCAAACAGTAGGAGAATTTGCGACCTATTTGATCACCCAGTTGTAAAACTAAGGACAAAGCCCCATTTCCAAGACCAACAAGTCCTGTCCCAGGGCTTCTGAACTTCCCACCATTGTTATGTCCACATCCAAACACAGATTTAGGAAATGAAACAGATTGGCCATCAAAGGTACCAAAGTTAATGGAATCTTGAGCCAAATCTCCCACGGTGTATGACTTGTCCCCATATGAATAATAATACACGCACTGGTTTGAACTTCCACATTGATGTTGGTAGAGAAGAGTACAAGGTTTTGAGTTACATGACAAGGCCATGTATGTAGAAGATTTTGTTGGATCAAACAATGGGGCGTTTTGACGATAACAATTTGAGCAAGGTGAGCATTGGAACCATATGAGGTCGCTTCCTGTGTCTGCAATGGCGAGTCTCTCTACAGGTGGGGTACCAATGAAGACTCTCATAAGGTAATTACCACTATTTGGAATTATATCAGTTTCAACTAATTCACTTTCATACTCAGAGAGGTGACGAAAGCGATTTGATCGAGACATGGAGCGCAGGGCAGCGTTTATAATGAGCTTTGATTGGGTCATTGAAGAGTTGTAAAATGGTGATAATGGCGAGTCACGATGAATAAGGTCGATGGTGAAACCTCGTTGGTGTTTGTGAGCTTCAGAGATGGAAAGAATTGAAAGAGAAAACAGTACAGCGAGAAAGATCAGTGGAAGAGCTTTCATGTTTGAAGAGTGCTAGTTAATTGCTGCTGTTTATTAGGATTGGAAGAGTAAAACACATGAGCGAACAACTGAGAGAGGAAAGTTGGGGTGGATAGATGCTGAGGAGGGAGGTGCTTCTATTTATAGAAAGGTTTACAAGATTGTCTAGCTACTTCTCAAACCATATGCACAATTTTCTGGTATAGAATTAGATTTTTAATTAGGATAGTGGTTATTAGAATCTGTAGTACTTTACTACTTAATTAGTAATGTCTAAGGATTTACGTGAGTTACGTATATGATGTATGATTAATTCTACTATTAAAAATTTTAATTTTAACTTTATTTATTTTTAGAGTTAGTAAAATTTTTTCTTATGAATCTAATTTTAATTTATTTAGATGATTTGTCTTTTACTCAATCGAATAAGTTAGTAAACATTATATAATTAGTATATCAAACTTTGCTATATGATGTCATACCATAAAAACATATTAGTACTAAAAACTAAAGATAATATTATTGTATTATTAACTGAGTAAATATTTAAACACGAGAGAATTTAAATGTGAGTTCGTAATCATAATGAGTATAAAAGCCTAGTTAAATTTTAAACAATCTGATTCAACACTTGTTAAAATATATATAATCCTTTAATTTTTTCTTTTATAATAATTAATTTTTTGTATAAAATATTCTATTAACATAGGTGTATATTTAAAGAGTCAAATAATTTAATCTCTCATTATTTAAGAATATTGTTGAGTTTTTGTATGTATAATAGAGAGTTAATCATTAACTAATTAATTTATATTTATAATATAGATATTAATTTTTTAAATTAAAGTTATGTGTGCATGTTACTTTTAGAAATAATATACGTAAAATCAGCAAAATATATATATTAATGAAATTTGTGGAAGATCTAGTAAATTTCACTAATAAAGTCTATATCACACAAGTAATGTCTTTTATACAAATTTTATTTATAAAATGTGCATAAATTATTAAGATAATTATATTAAAGTGATCTTATTTAATTTTTTTTGTGAGATTTAAATATAATTGCTTTAATAATTTATGATAATTTATTAATAAAATTTGTATAATAACATTATTCTTATCCGAAATATATGCGATTTATTTGTTGCTTTCATTGGGCCCTCTGATTAAAAAGATTGGAAAGATACTAACAAATGTGAGTAAATGCCCCATTCTCGAGGCCAAGAGGCATTCTCCTCATATTTGAATCCGGTCTTTTTTGAATAAGTTCTTTTCTATCATTTTCTTAGTATAAATAGTAGAATTATTTGATATACATAGTTAAAATTTATATTATATTAATATATATTTATTAGACTTACATAATATATAAATTAAAAAAATATATACAAAAATATGATCTACATACAGAATAACACATTTCTAGCTTATAAATAATGAGTTAAATTTGATTGGCTATATTTTAATACTTTTTTTTATTTGTATTTTGTGAAAATTTAATAAAAATATGTTAACACAATACAAATTTTAACTATATATAATAAAAAATTGGTATAAAAGGCCAAATCCAAAAAAGAACCGAATCTTTATCCATTCTCCTCACTTTAACATAAAATTATGTGGAAGATTCAATACCCTGAATTTAAGGGAAAAATAACCTAAACTTTGCGGCACAGATATTCACTTGAATTTTCAATTCTGTCAATTATTTTTTTGAATTATAAAAAAGGTGTAATAATGAATCTTTATTTTTGGGGCTGCACTATATATTTTGGCTTCTAATTATTATATTTTTATAATTTTTTGTCTCGATTTTTTTACTTTTTAACATTAAGTAATTATTGTCTAGGTTATATAATTTTTTGAGAATTTTTAAAAATATTTTTATATTTTTTTATACTATTCATCTATAAATTTTTTAACACTATTTATTCATAAATATAAAAATTTTAAAAAAATATAAAAGTATTTTAAAAAATATGTAAAAAAAATGAGATAAATAATAATTTATTAATATTAAAAATTAAAAAAATAACAAAAATAACAAAAATATATATATAAATTATCTTACAACCACAAACTGTAACGGTAGAATAAAATCCACCTTATTTTTAATATTGCGGTTAGATAATGTCTAGGTCAATTAAGATATATACCAATAAAAAATTCGTAAAGAAATTTATTACAATCTAATCCCAAAAAATGAGTAAATTTTGAATTTAAACCTGTGATATTGTGCTTATTTTTGGTAAATTTGAGTCTGACTATAGTTTAAATTCATAACCCCTGGGTCCTGGAGAATTTTATATATATATATATATATATATATATGCTCGCCTTCACTAAAACATTCCCTTAAATTTTTTATTAAATTTTCAATAATCATGTGACAATTATTCGGAAAATGTTAACAAATAAATATTAGAAAATCAAAGTTCAATTCCAATATATGAAAGATTTAAACTCATATACTATGCTATAGGGTACTAAAGTTATAAGATATTGTGGAATATCAAAATTCTCTTATTTCATATGATATGTTATGATATTTATTTTCTTTTTTTGGTACCTCAAGTAATTCAAAAATTATTCTTTATTATAACACTAAAAAGAAAGTAAAATATCATAAAATATTGTTTCAAAATGCAATACCTTAAGAAACAAAAGAAAATAACTTACTCCTATTTTTTTTATATAAAGGATTTAATGATTTGAAAGTAAATATGTTTTATTTAGTAATATATATATATATATAAAATTATTTTTTTATTAATACAAGTAATAGAGTACTGTTACTTTTGTGTGTATATATATATATAGATATATATATATATATATATATATATATATATACACACAAAAATAACAGTATTCTATTACTTGTATTAATAAAAAAATAATTTTTATACCAATTAAATCTGTCAATAAGGAGTCGGGTCGACTAGCCCATCTTAGCCCTTAAAGGGCGAGGCTCTGGAGGGTGAGGCCAGGTTAGTATGTTTTGCATACGAGTCATCAAAATAAAATTATACTTCTTGATAAAATTATATATAAAAATATATTAATTTATTAATAATCGAATTATTTAAGTTGAATATCAAACATATAAATTTCGCTCGTTTAATTAAATAAATTTAATATGTTATTCAAGTTTATTCATTTAATAAATTAGTCAAGCTAAATTCTAGCCATTAATTATTTCTTATAAGAATACGTATTGTTTAAATTTAAATTAGATTTGTCCAGATTTAAAATTTAGAATATATATGATGTCAAGTGCTTAAATTTTTATTTAAAGCTTAAACTAGACCCAATCCTGCTTAATAAAATTTTTATAATAAACAAATATTATATATATATATATATATATATATATATATATATATTATGTCTCTTTTTTTTAATAACAATTGTATATTTCAAAATCTATTAATTTACAGATTGTTTCCTATCCCAATTTAATCAATTAAAATTAATTTATTATACTTGTTTTACACCAATTTGACATTATGAATTCATATACCCTAATGGGTGATTGGTGATAATGACATTTATCATAAGCAAACTAATTTAATAATGAAAACTCGTAAATTTGATTTAAAACCAAGCCTCAATGAAAAAATATATTTTTTTTTAATTTTGGAATGAATGAAATTCCATGATATGAAGTAAAAGAATTCGAAAAATAAGACGGTCTATTTGGCAAAATGGATTATCCAAATCGTATAATTTATTTGGTTGATGATTTTTCCGACTTGGCAGAGTCCAAATCCTGGAACTGCAAGATAACAAAAGAAAGAAAGTTAATTAGCCACTAATTACTAATTAGAAACTTGATAGTAGGGTTTTTGTACAAAGATAAGCAATTAATTGATGAAAGAAACAAGTAAAATTTGTTGTAAAAGAAAACAGACCCGTATAGAAAAAAAGGATCCAGGTTGAAATTGCATGTACTGCTTTGCTCCTTGGCTTGAACTTGAACTTTGACTATTGGATGCCATAGGATCCCAACTCCATGGACTGAGGAAAGAGTTATCTTTCTCTAGGAAACTTAGCAGTTGAGGATTAACCATAGAATCTTGTTCTTGCTTTTTCGCTGCTTTCCTTTCTTGTTCCTGAGCTGGACTTGCCATATCTTTCCTTTCTGGTTTCTGAACTGGACTTGCCATATTTAGCAGGCTTGAATTCAGAATAAACACTTTTGGCTCACTGATACTGAGAATAGACACCATGACTATGGCCTCCACCATATTGAGAATTTTATAGTGAATAGTAGTTTAGTTTGAGTCAGCTTCTATCTCGTTAATCCTTAGTTAATTGTATATGATTTGGCTTTAAAGAATTTCACCCAAAAAGAAAGAAACAAGAAGAGTGGGATTTGGGAAAGTGTAATGCAATTAAAAAGGGAAACACAGTCCTTGTTCTACAAGGATAAAGCCGAACCTCAATTTTAAGCAAATTCCTATTAATAGTTGTAGTAGTAAACTAGGATATATAATAGAAGATATTATCATTATATTAAAAAATAATTTATATAAATATTTTTTAATTGGTGATAAGCATCTTGGCTAAAATATGAAAAAACTAAAATATTCTTATATTTATTGTGTTTTTTTAAAAAAAGAAGAATTATTTTTTAATCCAATTAAAACTGTACGTATTGTTAATTTTTATAACACAGTAAAAATTAGATATGGATTCAGTCATATTGAGAATACAATATGATTGATCATGTTAGTATCGTGGTCGTTTATTCATTTTTAAATGATCATGATGAATAAAGTAAATAAAATACATGTATTTTATTAAATAAATCGTGACTATTCAAAAATGAATGGACAATTATGATTTAAGAAATATGAATGCCAAAAATTTTGACAACATGACTGGATTTATTTCAGTACTTTAGCAATCTACCTCCCTCCCACACTCACACACACACATATATATAGATATTACTATAATATCATTCCACTGTTGAAATAATAGCAATACAACCCTCACAAGGGACGGAGTCCCACATTTTTTTTGTGAAAGTCACAATTGCTTGTGAAGGAACTATATTACAGCTGCCAAAATAATGGAGCGGTAAATATATATATAAGTAGTTAATAGTTTTATTCTTTGTTTGGTCCAACGTATTGATCCAAATCTCAACTTTACTTGGCTCAACTCTTGCCCAATCCCGCACTATGTTTATATATAAAAAAAAAAAAGTATTTTAAAAAAATTTAATTAAAAAATATGAAAAGTGTAAATTGTTTTGTAAAAATTAAGTAAACATGATATTTTGTAAATATAGGGAATTAAATTATGAATTTCAAATCAATAAAATTTTAAATTACATAATTCGCATACAAATTAATGTGTGGATGACTTGCCGACCAGCGCTACTCATTACCATTTCCTGTGTGACAACGCCAACCTATCCTTTAACAAAAGTTACAGTCGGTGATGAATCCCAAGTAAGCTTCTGGTCTGCAATAGTTTTTAATCTATTCAACGCTTTGCTTCTAAGATTTGTGAAGGCAAATTAAACATGCTATTTAGTCAGTGAAGTTCACTGCTCACCCTTTTGATTAGCGACAGTACTCCACCTATTTTTTGTATTCCTCATTCATAGATTATTTGTCACTAACTTCTTGTGGTGGGTAATTTGTAAAAAAAAATTAGGTTAAAATCTCGATGTTTTGATTTATATCAAAACAAGACAGAGAAAGCCGCAAAAGAATGGTCACAACTATTGGCTAGCTAGCTCTAGTTTGGTAAGATCTTGTCCCAATTATTACCTGGTGTAATGCTTGCTCACCACCTGTTTGCTTTTATTCCTCTTCATTTTTTGACTTGTATGTTCTCTGTGTTGGCTCTCTTATTTGTATGTTTCTATTGACTTTAGTGGATTCTCCATAAAAGGGTCATTTCAGAATCATAAATTGGCTTGATCTAAACGTGCTAGAGTCAAGTAGGATTGTACTTTCAAGGTTGTTTTCGTTCTTCAAATGAAGGGAAAATGTCACACTAATGGTAGTAAGTGGAGAACATCACCTACCCACCCAACTTGCAAAGTGTTTGATACTTGTTGTTTACCAACAATGTTCAATAGTACTATTCATAGTCGTAGCTTGAATGATGGATAAACTGTATGTTTGTACTTCAATCTACACTGTTTTGAGGGAAAATAACTTCAAAGTTCAAATCCATCATACATCAGAAATTAAGGCCTAATCAGCTTGATTAATGTATCCCTATCAGAAATACCTACTAAGTAAAATTACAGAGTGATTTGTATTAAAATCACCTGGACTTCATCACTATTAACTGCTGACTTGTATACTATTAACTTAAAAGACCAGAAATTTCAGGCCAAGAGGGCCATGATGACTCAAAAAAAGCCATTTCTGGATCAAATTCTGACTTTTTCATTGACTCAAAATTAAATGCCTGAGGATTCATTACTGGCTCAGCTGCATCATCATTCTTTGGTTGAAACTTATCCTGGTTTTTCTCTGTTTCACCTAACCCAAGCTCATTCTCCAAGTCATGGAACCATTTCCTGTTTTCAGCATCTTCAACACTCTCTTCTCTAAGATTTGCTTCATTTGACTGGAAGGATCCATTGTTATCTAATATACTCCATAAATCATAATCTGATGACTCCATTGGTATTTCAAGCAGACCATCTAATTTATTTACTTGTGATGCATTGTTCATAGGTCCTAGATAGTCGAATAGAGAATCCATTTGTTCTTCTGGTGTGAAGTTAACAATGGGGCTTGAGTTTGAGAGATTTGAATCAACAGAAGAAAATGAAACTGGTGACTCTTTTGGATCCTCTGTGATACCATTAAGTTCATTGGCCACTTGTTTTTCTGAATCCTGCTGCTCAATTTTTTCTGTCATTGTCACTGTTGATGCTTGTTCAGTATATTCATTACCAACACTCTGGACTGTTTTTGATTTCCCAGTTGAGGAAAATAATGAATCAGATGAAGATGAAGAAGAGAAAGTTACAGATGATTCCGGCTTGGATTCATCTGAACTAGACTCTGATGACTTTGGCAATCTTTTCTTTAAGTGGGTATTCCACACATTCTTAATCTCATTGTCTGTTCTACCAGGCAACAGGGATGCAATCTTTGACCACCTGAAACCAATTTGTTTGGAATCAATCTTAATGAAGATAACATTATGAACAAGTAAGAATATTTCTGATATCAAGCAGAATAAATCTTACTTGTTTCCTAAGGCCTCATGAAGCCTTATTATAGTTTCCTCTTCCTCTCTAGTGAAATTCCCTCTCCTCACATCTGGCCTCAGGTAGTTGATCCATCTCAAACGACAACTTTTCCCACATCTAACTAGCCCTGAAATACAGAGATACATAAAGGGAATTTGAGAAAGCGTTGTGAAATTATTTAGACCTTAGAAAGAAAAGTGAATATAATGAGACACCCTTCTAAAGTATAGTGCTTTTAGAAGTACCAAAAATTAAAACTACAATAGGCAAATTACCAACATAGTCAAAACAGAGGAAATGCTAATTTGGATGGAAAAAACACAATCAAGAGCAGGAAATTTAAAACATGAATTGTAGTTTTCTCTCTTTCAAGGAAAATAGGAATTAGAGATATTATTTTATTGAAATAAGAGGTTCCCTTGTGTAGAAATATATCTATAACAATTTTCTATATATGGAATGATATGAAAGCTGGCTGGGCCATATAAATGGTAGGTGGACATGCGTCATCAGGAATTGGACATATAAAATGAATTTAATATATTTTTGGGTCCAAAAGGTTCCAAATTTTGGTAGAGTGTGGGCCCACAAATACAATTGGTGAAAAACGTTTCAAAATTTCCTTGCCAGAAGGCAGCTGAATGCCCAGGCCACCAATTTCTGCCAAACTCTACATCACATCTTACTCTACCTATCACAATGCAATTCAAATCACAATTTGAAATCAAATTTTTTTCATGAAGATTAAAATGGAAAAACGTAGCACAAGATATGCAGATATGAATGGATGAACAGTGAGAGAAGCGATAATGCAAATGCTGAAGCCTGACCTGGGTTTCATAAAAAAAATTGCAAATTTGTATAGAATTTGCAATGCACAAAATGCAAGTAAAAAGATGATTAACGAAAACTGCTGATTTTAAGTCATAAATAATAATTGACATTGTTTTCATTCTGAGAACCCCAAAGCCTATTGCCACCATAGATACAAGATACTACACGGGACGATATCGCACTTGACACAAGAAAGATATCGCACTCGACAAAACATATAATTTTTAAATGCATTTTGAAATGTTATGCCCAGTACGATTGTTATATAAGTATCCGATACGATACGATTCTAACTTTAAAGTATTTTTACGTGGTTGACAGAAAGAGTTACCTGCTTGTTTTGGGAGAGCTCGCCAGTTTTCATGGCCATATTTCTGGATGAAGGTGATGAGCTTTAGGTCTTCTTCAGGGCTCCAAGGGCCTCTCTTCACTTGACTCTTATCACAGCAAGGTGCTCTTCCTTTCCCCATAACTCTGCCACTCTCAAACACAAGGTCTTCCGGTTTCTCTCACATGCAATTAGATTACTTCATATATAATTGCATATCTCCTCTTTCTCTCTCTCTCTCGACTCTCGGTGTATATATACTAGTGAGAAGAGAAGGGCAGTCCAATGAACCTACAGGATTCATGCCACAAATTAGGATGCTATGGTGCAATAAATAGAAGGGTATCAGATATTTAGCATCCATTTAATGCCTATTTAATATTCATGAACTATTATTTTCTTTTTCTAATGAAATTCCCGACTTGAGTTATCTTAAAGGCTCTCCACTAGCAATTCAATTGGTTTACATTTTAAATTTTATTAGAATCAATATTGTATTTTAAAATAATATCTCATGATATTTAAATTTATCTTTAATATTTTAAATAATTTTAAAATAATAACTCAAAATAACACTAAAGTTTTAATATTTGTGGACGAATGAAATTTTTTTATTTTATTAATATTTTTTAGAAGTTTACTACCATATGGGTCAGACTACCTAAAGTCAAGGTGGGATTGAGATCAGAGCCAACCAATTACTGATAATTGACATCACTTGCCTTCTTTATGATGTCAACATTCTGCCAGCTTTGATATGGTTCATTATCTTTCAAGTTCAAAAAAGTTATTTTCAAGTAAATGATGTACCTAATATTGTAGATTCCTGATTAAAAATTGCTCCATTCTAATTCCTTGCCATTTAAGTCCTTGAAGCCTCATTTTTCTCTTCCTATGTTTCTATAGTTCTATTTATCACTTTTGGTATGAAAAACCCTCAGATTTCATGCCACTTATAGATATGAAAAGCAAAATCTCATAATCTTTTAATACCTCTTCTTCCTTATTTATTCACTTTTCAATTTCGTGTTGTTATGCTTTTTTTTTTCATATAATCCAATAATATTCTATTATAAGTTTTATATAAGGGTGATATATATAGAATTTAAATTATCATTAAGATACTGAGTATATCTTAAAGTAAATTACTATTTTGGTTCTTGAAAAAAAAAAATTTCTCAATTTAATTTTCTAATGTATATTTTGTTAACAAAATGGTCACATTACTGCAGTTAACAAATATATTGATATGACTTAACTTAATATATATTTGGTGATTTACGTGACTTAATGGCAATACTATTTTGTTAACGAAATACACATTAAAAGACTAAATTAAGAAAAAAATATTTTGATGATCAAATTAAAAAATTTTAAATCTTTCTAGAATGTAAATAGTAATTCATTCTTAATTTTATTAGGATATTTTGATATGGAATAACATTTCCTTAAATTTAAATGTTTGTATTGATAATTATTAAATTACTGATAAATCTTATATTATCTCATATTCTTAATTAATGTTATTATTATATTAATAAAAAGATTCATATTGCATCAATAGTATAGCACAAGCATTCATGCCACAAATAATCAATGCTTAAATGATAAGCAAAAATTAGAATTAAACACTTGTCATATTTTGAGTAATAACTCAGTTGATTAAATATAATCTAGTTTACATTTTAAATATATATACATATATACATATATAGTTGCATACACATATATAATTAAAATAAGTGTAACTGTGGTTTTAGCTAGTGAGAAAATAAAAATAAAAATAAAAAGGTATAGATAATTAGTAAAATTATAGTGACATCACAGGAAAATCCTAAATTTTATCTACTAATTTGGTAGTATCCTTAATTTGTTAGATTTTTTTTTTGTTAATTAGAGTTTTATGTACTTTTAGAGATACTATATTTTAAAACAATGTTTAATTATGAGATTTAATATAACTTTTTTATTATATCATTTAAAAAATTTTGAAGCATCAAACAAAAAAAATTAAAAAGATCGTTTTGAAATATAGTAATTAAAACACCAATAAAGAATTAATTCTTTGTCATATTATATTCAGCCAAATAGCACTATAGGTTGAAATATCCTCATTTGGAAGTCATAATTAGTTATGATGATCCAGCCACCATGGAAGTACTATTTGATTAGTGATGTCATGGATGATATATTTGGTATTACCATTTTCAACCAAAGATGACCGAGATTATGTGAACTGCCAAAACCAACTAAGTAGAAAAAGGTACTGCTGTCATAGAACTGGTGAAAATATTTAATTAGCTGCCTTAGCCACATTTGACTATTCAATGTGGAAATTCACCAACTAACAACAAGAAATTTAGTTCCATCTGCTATAATATTGTTAATAATATTATCTTTTGGTTTATTTGTTTCTCTTTTTTCTTTTTCCGATGAAATATTTTAGTCAATTCTTTTCTGAAAATTTTTATATAACTTTAGATATTAGTTCATTAATATAATTTTGAAGATTAATTTCAATCCAAATTAGTCTATTATGTCAGATTTATTTGTTAACATATTCGACATGTTTCTGTTAAATATTGTTTTAGCACTTGATCAATTCATTTTTCTATGTCATTAATTTTGTGCATTACCATTAAATACACATATAATGATGGCATAATGTCACATTATCGATAGGAGGAATTTTGCTCTTGTAACAATAGTATTTTATAACTCTTACAAAAAAATTTCAACCACACATGAAGTAGTAGAATGAGATAAATTAAAGAAGATGAATAATGATAAATAATTAAGAAAAAATTATAAGAATTATATGAATGCTATAATTATGGGAATAATATTAATCTATAGTAAGAATATACCTTAATTAATATGAAAAGAATTAGTTTCGTCAAAGTAAGTATGTTGGTAAGGCTTAGCCAAACTCTGGCTGCTTTTGACTCTCTGAAGTTATTTGTGGAATATTGTTTCTAACTTAACCCCACAAGTCACTACGTCCATACTAACAAACATCTCATCAAGAGTAGAAAATGGTGGCTCATGGCCCTTTTCTAATATTAATTTTGTTTGTTTTCAAGGGAAAGTGCAGTTTATTATCATCATTGGCAACATGGATAAAGTTAAATATTTAATCATTTACTCTTTCTATTTCTCTTTCATTTTAATATATATGAAACGTTTTGTTTTTACTCTCCATAATTTTTGTTTAATTTTGTTTGTCTCTGTTTAATCTAATATGAGGTTTTATCATATTTAAAATACTATTTTAAAATTATTTAAAAATATAAAAAAAGGTAAATTTTATAACACATTATATATTCTAAAATATAATACTTTTGAAGATACTTAAAATAAAATTATCTCAGAAAAAATAATTTTTTTTTCTTGTTCTTTCATTTTCGTCTTCTTTTATACCTTATATTGACCAGCAATATAATCTGAACCACAATTATTTAAGGTCTAGGTTCAACCAAAATTGCTTTTCCTTGAAGAAAACTCCACGTAATTAAACATAAGCATGAGCTATATATAAATTCCAAATTAATAAATAGTATGCTTTGTATGCACCCTAAAGCTTTGACTCCAGCAATCACAATATGAATAGATACATTCACATTTTATTTTTATTAAATAATAATAATATATAGAGTTAAACTCACTAATATAGACAGTGGGAAACAAAATTAGGCTTATATCTACAAAATGATAACCCTATAACTAATTAAGTCAATTTCACTTTAGTATCCTATTTATCTTTATTTGTCTTGCATTATGTTTCCCCTCATCTTTCAATATTGCAAATACTTTACTCCCCTCAATTATTTAAAAAAAAATGCATCTGCTAATTACATTATCAATACAATAAATTAACTACTTTACCCCCACATAAGTTTAATTAATACATACATATATATATATATATATAGGTGTATATTTGATAAATAGAGATTTTAATTTCTCATGCACTTAAAAAAGCTTATTTATAAAAAACAAATGAGCATGACATATATAAAAACTAAAAGCAATATATCTATAATATTATAATGACATGTGTGTATATATATATATATATATATATATAAAATATGATGTTCCTATCCTATAGTCACCCTTGCTTTTCGTACTTTTTTATTTTTATTTTTTAAAATTATTAAAATATTTTTTATGTTATATATTTTTTTATAAATTTTTTGAAATCTTTTTAGATTTTTTCTAGAATTTTTGACTTAAGAAAAACATAAGTAAAAAAATTACTGTTGAATGAACAGTATCCAAAGTGAAAAAAAATTTTAAAAAAATTTCAAAAAATATATATAACATAAAAAATACCTCATTAATTATAAAAAATAAAAAACAAAACAAAATGTAAAAATGAGGGGAATGTAACCCCACAACCCTAAAAACGAGACAGTTTTTCTAGAACACATACGTTTTAAATTTTTTATATATCTTATACTCAAATATTTTATAAATAACTAATTAATTAAAATATTCATATATCAAACACTACCATAATAATTTTCATAGAAAGCATTTTTTATTTTCAATTATATTATGTGAATTTAGGGAACTAATCTACACATTTTAATAATATGTATAACCATAAGTAATAATTTAATTGATCATGTACTCCTAATTAGATTAGATAACACTTGTTACTCTCACAACTAAAATAACTCAGTTCTCACCAAAAAAAAATATTTAAACATAAATGTCCAATTAATTTTATTTAAATTTATATATAATTCTAGTGGAAAACATGATATTATTTTGTTTATAAATTTGTTGAATAAATCCCATGTGAACTTTCTTTTAAAAAATAATTTTATCTATATACTTTAAAATGACATTACAAAAGTTAAATAGTGTGAATATTATTTTAAAACATGTTATTTTTACAAATAAATAATACACTTTTTCTTTGATTTGAGGTTTGATACACATAACACATCTGCTTCTGATGGGATTTGAACTGACATCTCTAAGATCAAATACTAGGTACTTACTGTTCGAAGAATATACTCTTGACGAGCAGTGATGTCAAACTTCACAAATATTATGCAATAAATTGTCATCAATGAAATTTTATATACCCAGCTACTAAATTACAAAAATTAAAACAAAATCATTACGTTAATTAATATTTCTTGCTAATTTTGGAAAAAAAAACACATGTATAAACGTTTAATACAAATAGTTCAAATGGTATAAAAAAAGAATATATATATATATATATATATATATATATATATATATATCTCTCTCTCTCTCTCTTTTTCTGGAAAAAAATAT
>JASKGM010070452.1:0-16175 GCA_034509205.1 Ceratonia siliqua
TGACTTGCTTTAGTTCTTGCTTTTTCATTTTTATATGAAAGAACTGAAATTGGGATTGTGGAGGAGTAACTTGGAGACATTTGTTATTATTTACGTGTTACTATTGAACACTTATGATCAAATACTCTGTACTTTGCTACCCTTTTATTGAATTGTATTTTTACTTGCTTCGAGTTTGATCCAGTGGAGTATTGTATGTCTTTAATGTAAAAGTTATAAAAATAAAATAAATTAAAATAAAAATTACATATATAGATTCCATGTCTGATGAAGACTTGCCATCCATGAAAATGTTATTGCTTGGATTTGTTTCCAAATTGCTGTCTTTTGCATTTCTGTCAGATGAATCCTTTCTAATTTGTGGTACATTTACCACTAACACGAAGTTTTTTAGGTAGCATTTTATAATATGGTGAACTTCTGTTGGTTAAGGCCTCAAGCAATGAGATTTGTGTTGTTGAGGGTTAAGGTAATTGAGGTGGCTTGTGGCAGAAAGTAACATTTGGGGCTCTCAAGGGACTGTTTTGAGAATGAGTGTTGGTCCTGCACTCTTGCAGTGTTGCCTTTACTGTTGCAAAGTTTGTGAACTTTTTTCACTTGGACTGCTTGGTAAAAAGACAATTTGAAAGGAACTACCAATAACTGTCAATTGAAATGAGTTCAAGTTGGAGATATCTTTCCTATATACCCTTTCCAAATGATCATGATTTTAACTTTTTTTTTTATGGCTGGCATGTTTCTTACCTTAAGGCTCTGTGTGTGTGTTTTTTGGGCCAAAAAAATGTGTGTATGTTTAATGGCTTATTGGTGTCATAGTCTTCCCCCGCCTGCCCCTCTTTTCCTGTAAACTAGATCCCACTAACTAAATATCAAATCACAATATTGAGTTATTACTAATTAGTGTTCATTATATCTGTTGAGAGTTAAAACAGATCATGAATCAGTATTAATTTCTTTGTCAAACATTTTCTCACCATTTTTGTATTTTATCCTATAACGATATAATGAGGGTCAAGATTTTTTCGTTGAGAGAGAATATGACAATGTTATGTTTGGAGAAAGATAGATACAATGTGCATACATCTATAAACATGTTTGGTATATTATGTCTATCTCTATCTGAATATGACATTTTCATATTCTTTTTTAATATGAGAGGATCCAAATCAGAGGATGAGGGGATGCATTTCTTTACTGTTAAAAACTGTGCAGTGATGTGGAAAGTGCAACTTCCATTTTGGTAATTATATGTAATTATTGAGTTATCTTTCACATATTGCCCCCTTAAAGTGCAGTAGGTTTCTTGTGGAGATTTTGAAGTATTGCTTTGGGATTACAACGTGCTTGCATCCATAAATAATGAATATAAGACATATTAATTAAATAGTATCTCATATATTGTGTCTATCTTTGTCTGAACATGCCACTGTCATGTTCTTTTCTAACATAAAATGATCCAAATCCAAGAATGAGGGGATGCATTTCTTTACTGTTAAAAACTGTGCAAGGATTTGGAAAGTGGAACTTCCATTTTGGTAATTATATGTAATTATTGCATTATCTTTCACATATTGCTCCCTAAAAGTGCAGTAGTTTTCTTGTGGAGATTTCTATGTATAGGTTTGGGATTACACCAACTGCCTTTGAATTCCTGAGCATAAACTTTACCACCCTTCAACAGGTGTACCGCGTGCGGTACTTTGTGGATACAATAAATTCTCTCAAGGAAAGAAATGACGAGCTCTTAAGCAGCACCAGCGATGTGTGGGACTCAGAATGAGGTACCCCCAATACCGTCTTCAAACAAACTAAAGATTGGGATTAGTTTTGATTATTTCAGAAATTGCTCTGTGCTTGTCTCCAGAACTTGTGTGGAACGTTTTTAAGTTACAAAGCATGTATGGAACTGTATGCTTTTTTTTTTTTTAATTTTTATTTTAAGAAGTAATTTAAAAGAATTTTAAGAAATTTGAAAAAAAAATAAATAAAAAAAAATAAATTTTATTTTTGATTTTTTCAATTTTTTTAAAATTTTTTAAAATTATTTTTTAAAATAAAAATTATAAAAAAAATCACATAAGTATTTTTTGATTTATTTTTTAAAAAATTTTAGTGAAGTTTAGTCTTTTAATAAATTTTGACATCACATAAGTATTTGAATTATGAAAATGATCTCTTTAACAACTTTATAGGAACTAAATTGATATTACTGAAATCTTTCAAGAAGTTATTATTCTTGTTAGAGAGACATTGTTCATAATTCAAATTGATATCACTAAAATTTTTTAGAGATGGTTTTGCTAATTTACTTTATAAAACAATAATGATGATAAATGATAAATAATAATAAAACGAGAGATAGTATAAAGATGGTATAAAAAAAAATAGTGTATGAATAAAATTGTTGATAACACTGTTAAGTCGAGGGAGGGAATATTTTGAACTAAAATATAAAGTTTTGGGATAGGTTTAAAATAAAAAATAGGAAAAATTACATTTATCCACTTGATCTATTGTAATTTGTTTCCTAATTTTTTAAAAATTACAATGTCTCTCAATTTTTTTGTTACATTGTATAATGCATTGTTTCGTTTAAGTTAGTTATTTCTAATGGATTTCATACTATATTACGACACGTGACATTTCAATAAAAAAATTTATTAGAGATAACAGTTAATTTAAACGAAATGATATATTATGCAATGAGGTGAAATGATAGGGAGAGATTGTAATTTTTAAAAGATTAAAGAAGAAATAATAATTACACTAACAAATAAATATGAGTAAATATATTTTTTCCTAAAATAATAATTTAGAATAAAAACAAAACTTTGAGTAAACTTCATGCATAAAAATAATTTTTGTCTATTACTTTTTGATAGATTGTATTTTTTATATTATATAAAATTCAATCTTTTGGCTTTGGAAACCTGCATTCCTTATGCACCAATCCACTTGAGAATATAGGGTTGGTGAGTGAGTTTTGATAATGATTAAGAAATAAACAATTTGAGAGGTGTCTGCCAAGAAATGATATCAATTAAGAATATGATGACATTGGGTCCAAAGTAAATGCACTCACTTAATTGTATTGTAATTATAAAGGAGAAGACATGTGCTGTACCCCAAAGTTGACCACTGAAAATTGTGTTTTTCTCATTTAATTTGCATCTCCCACCCTCGTGTAAAACACAAACCAAGCCGTCTACCAAAAAAAAAAAAAAAGCCATTTTATACATTTTTTTTTACCTGAGTTTTTCTAAATTATTTTGAGTATGAGACTAATTTTATTTGGAATTTGTGTATGTCTCTTTCCAAAAGAATTTTTCAGCGATGTCAAACTCTTGACATTACAGATATCTCTCAACTGCTAAATTTAAACATATTTTATCACTTAAATTACAAATTCGTGAGTCATTTTATTTGCTTTTTGTTTACTTCATAATGTGACTTTTCTTTTGATTAAACTGATTCCTTTTTATCTTTTTTTTTTTTTAATTACCCTAAAGTAGTGTTTGAGAAAAGTATACATACATTAATAGTTTTTTTTATTAATTTGGTCAAAAATAAATATTCATGTGAAGGTTAATATACATACAACGGTATATTTTACATTTATTTTTTTCAAATTATTCTATAACCTGTTTTAATATATTTAACAAATAATACAAATAAAGACATTGTAAATGCATCTCCCTTGATGAAAATAACATATCTCTTCATTAATTAATCAATTAATTAATTAATTTGGCATGCTTTTCAACCTTCCGAATGAAAAATAGTCGCTGCTTTGTACACAAGTACATTGGAGTCCCACTACCATAAATATTCCCCTTCTCACTGTTGAGAATTGAACTTAATTATTAAAGAAAAGGGAAGAATAGCATTAAATTTCAAGTTTTCAACCTCTCGTGCGATGAACTTAATTATCATGGGGAGATTTTTGTGTCTAATTCTACCCCGGATTTTTCGGAGCTCCAAGTTCCTTTAAACGTTGATGTCACATTTATTTTTATATTTTTATTAAAAGTCATAATAAATATTTAATTATTTTAATTATTTTACTTAAAGGAAATAATTAATGTTAAAAAATTTCGTTATTTTCTCAAAATACAAATTTTGAAATAATGCTTTAAATTACATATGTCTCTATATCAAATGAATTAATCAAAATATTTATATATTTATTATTATTATTATTAGACTAAATTAATGTTTTAGTCTTCCAAGATTCAGTTTTTCTCAATTTAGTCTTTAAAATATTTTTATTCTTAATTTGGTGCTCTAATAAATAATTTGTGATCAATTTGGTCCTTCTCTTTTCTCATTTGAGGGACCAAATTATTTATCCATTTATTATTTGAGGGACTAAATTATTTATTAAAATAATCAAATTGATCACAAACTATTTATTGGAAAACCAAATTGAAAACAAATCTTTAGGAGACTAAATTGAAAAAAGGTAAATTTTTGAAGAACCAAAAATCTTTAGGAGACTAACTGTCTTATTTTTAAAGTGAAAATAGGAATGTTTTAGTTCAAAATAAAATGTAAAACTTGCTAACTTCTACATAATAATAAAGAAATTAGCCATCCTTATATACGTGTATTTTCTTTAACATGCACAATTTTCATATATATCAATTCACTTTTTTATAAAATTATTTACTAATTTTAATAATTATTCCTTAATTATAAGTATAATTATAAAATAAAAATTAATAACTAATTTTTAATTTTAAACAAGTATTCAATAATTAATTATTTTTACTTATTTATTCAAAATTAATAGAATACTTTTACATTCTAAATAACTTGTCATCATATCAATTTTAAAAGACTAATTATCTTCTACAATTAGTAGGTGGTTATGGAAAATAGAAGTACTAAAAGACCAGAAAGCCATATAGCATAGTCTAAGCGGGCTAACACAGATATATATATATATATATCACATTTTCATCTTAATAATTTATTAATTGAATTATAAATTATATTAGCATGAGAATTTCAAAAGTTCAAACACATAGATACCCCGGTTAACCTTGTCAATTTTAAGCCTGACCCGACAGGTTGGTCCTTTTTTGAAAGGTTAGGGCTGGCCTTGAAATCAAGGCCCGAATGAAAACGGGCCTATAAGGGCCGAGCCTATAAGAGCTTAACCCGAAGAGGGCCAGACTTAGCCGGCCGGCCCGAATTTTTTTTAATAATTTTTTATCCTAAATAGTATATAAATTAAATGATTTTTGTATATATATATATATATATATATATATATTTCTATTAATTTTTTATCCTAATTAGCATAAGGATTAAATATATTTTTATGAATTATTTACAAATTTATTTTTATCATACCATTGTATTTAATTACTTGGAGTATCTTAACTTATTTAAATCATACCATTTTTATTTAAATAACTACGCTTCTACTGCTGATTACATATATCCACTCCAATAATTTAGTTTTAATTTGTAAGCTCAGCTTATTTATTATGTGGTTTGATTCCAATGATACAATATTGAACAATTGGGATTAATATATATGTTGCACCATTATAACTTATTAAAATTTCTTAATTATAATAATTATGTCATATAAATCAACACTGAGTATTCAAAATTAGTTTAGGCCATGCATTTTAAGTTTAATTATTTACAAATTCCTATTTTTTATGATGAAAATACAAGAGACCAAAGACACTAAATATTGTTTGTCACAATTTGATTAATTTAGAATATGTGTTTATTAATTTTTATGATTAATTTTTGTATTTTAATTTTTTTAATTAGGTTCTTTTAAGCTCGTTTAAGCTGCTTAGTTCCGGAGGATCGGGGTTAGGGTTTTCAAATAGAGGTCCGAGAAAAAAAGAACATAGCCCGGCCCAACCCGTTTTTCTTATAGCCTGAAAAGGCCTAGCCCAGCCTGTCCGTTTTGATCGTGCTAACCCCAGCCTTTGGGAAGAGATACCCAATGCCTTAACCCTTTACCAATTATAAAGACATTACCCATGCAAGTTGTGAACTCATGACCGGTGGCGTCTTGGACATCGATGGTCTCAGAGCTTCCCTTGTGCTTCTCCCTGTTCTTGATGACCCCAACACGACATCTGTTCCTCCCTCCAGTCACCATAACAATGTTCCCAATAGAAAACTTGATGAAATCAGTGATTTTGTTAGTTTCAAGGTCCAATTTAACGGTGTCATTGGCCTTGTTTAGAGGATTTGGATATCGGATGGTGCGCCCATCATAGGTGTTCAGATAGGGGATGCCCTTCGGCCCAAATTGAACAATCGAAACTTGCAAAGCTTAAACTGCAAAAAAGTAAAATCCAGATTAAGTAATCCTTCTACGAAATTAATTTACAGAACTATAGTGGAAATGGAAAGATTTGATGAATGGAGACATGGTAATCAAAGGATTCTAGCATTCCACATGTGTTTTAAGATAGAACACCACAAATCAAACAGATATGTTCAAAACAGGTTTTCAAAAACCCACATAAAAGGTCCGCATTTGATCCATCCAAACTGCACACCTTCTGCAGTGTCAATAAACATCAGCACTAAATGATCAATGATTAAAGTTGTGATAATTTTGTGAAGGAAGGGGAAGAACAAAAGTATCATTCAAAACACAAACATGAGACAACTTTACATTAGGACCTTACATAACAGGAATTCTGAAGGATCAGACTCACCTTTGCCTCTTCATCCCTTACAGAGTGGGGACGGAAACGACCCTTTGTGTCATAGAGAAGCTAGAAGTTTTCATTTGTCTTGGGAATGGATACAACATCTGATAACAAAAATAAACATCGAGAAGTGAACCACAGAACAATTGCAACTCTAAAAGACTGCCTACTTAAAATCATTACAATGGTTCAAGTTCAAGAAAATTTGCAGAAGGTATAGTATATGTCTATATAACATTAGTGCAGAGAGGCAAATCCAATTTGCCCAATATACAAATAAATAGAAGACTCGAAACAAAATAGGAAACTAATTAAGTTTATTTCAGATATTTATTTCTTTAGTCATCTACAATTCTGAGATGCCTACCCACAGTGCGTCCCAAATGATGACAGTAAAGTATACTGGAAAAGTGGCAACAGTGTCCAAATACTTCGAGCAATAATAATATGGACATCACGGTTTGAGCAATATCATGTGGCAATCATGTTAGAATGCACATACCCATGAAACCAGCAGGATATGTCTTGTCTGTCCTAACCTTGCCATCAACAAGAACATGGCGCAGCATCAAGATGGAAATTACTTCTCTATATGTCAGAGCATACTTCAGTTTGTTTCGCACTATAAGGATGAGAGGAAGGCACTCCCTTGACTTGTGGGGTCCGGATAGCTTTGGTGCCTGCACAACCAGAATATTAAGTGGGTGCATTAGGATGTATGTTACAAATGAAAGCAAGTAAAATCATATGACTGAAAAATAGAACTGGGAGTGATTTGCATACAAACGCACCGCCAAGTTTGTCAAGCATCCAATGTTTGGGACATTGAGCCTCTTCAAGTGTTTCTTTAACCCCCTAGCCTGAAATGCAAGATAAAAAGCTACCACTGAAATTATGAGGTCAAATTCACTTGTCCTATGATACTTTGACTTATATGAACTTTTGGGATATAAGATAAACACTATTCTCCTAAAAAATGACGAATCTTTGGAACATTTTAATAAACTTTGATTACAATACGACTCTCATTTGGAAGTATCAGTGCTTCATGGAAAATATCTAATCAAAATGGGAAGATTTTCTTTTTTGGGTGATCAAAAGGGGCATAGGCCAAAGAAATAAACCCAAAAGAAAATTACACTATTGGGCATGGGCCAAAGAAATAAACCCAAAAGAAAACTACACTATCCTAAAACCATGCGAGGAAAGCAGACTCCTTGCATGTTCTCCATAACAATCCTACTACAATTTGGTGGGGGTTTCTCAATTCAACAACATCAAAATGTTCCCCACAATGGGCCCTATTCATAACCCCGTCCACCTAAAATACAAGCATCATCACCAAAATCAAGATCATATTCCATTCAAATAGAAGCCAAAACCCCGAATGAAGAAAATTCCAGCAATTTAGTACATTCAGAAGTAGTGGAAAATAATCAATTGAAGCTAACCATTCTGGTATCTTCTTCTCGCAGATAAGCACCCTCAGCCAGCGCCTATTCCACAAGTAGTCACGCAAAACCCTACCGTCATATATACCGAATTTAATGAACTTAAGGGTACTTTTGGGATTTTGAACTTGGAACGAGATGGTTGGGGGAGCAGCAACTATTTATTGGACTACTTGTCATCATAAAAAAAAAAGTTTTATTTGTATATATTTAAAAAAAATTTAATTTAGTCTCTATATTTTATAATTTTATATTTGAATTTTTAAAATTTAATTTTTTATTAAATTTTAAAATTTTAATTATAGCTTTGTTAATAAGTTTATTAATAGTTAGAAAAGTTGGTCAATGAAGGCAGGGAGAGATCAGAACGTCAAAAAGCTATTAAAGCATTTGAAGGATGTTTATGGTAAATGGCAATGGGAGACCACCGAGTCCATGAAATGCTAGTGTTGGTTTTGGAGGATTTTGCTTCCACAAAGCTATTAAAAGATATATACAAGATACTCAACTTAACTTTATTAATAATGTATGCAAATATTTTGGGGTCGGAAAATGTTGTTATCACATATGCGAGAAGTGTGAGCGTAACATGTATTGTTGAATGAATGATGATGTAATAAGTTGAATTGCAAATTAAATAAAAATTGTTGAATGTTGTACTGATGTGATAAATTAGATGAAAAATTAAAAAGTGTGAAAATAGGAATTACCACTCATGTGAGAGTAACAAAATTGTTTGCGGTCCCTCTTCATTAAGGCTGAATCATGTTAATTAATCAAAATTATTTTTACTTGCCCGAGCCTCTTTAAATTTTTGACTAATTTTGTTGATCATTTACATATTAACATTTTTTTTTCAATTTGGTTTCTAAAAAAATTTCGTTCTCAATTTAATTCTCTAATAAGCAATTTGTGATAAATTTAATTTTTTCGTTAACATTATTAATTTTTAGTTAGGAGAAATTTTGAGGTGTAAAAATAATGCCACATAAGAAAATTATAATGCCCAAGCCAAATTCCACATTAAAAAGATGGGAGGTCACTCGATAATTAAGAACCTTTAAATGTCTCTCATAGAAATTTTACTGGCCTTCCATGTACAAGTCAATAAGGGAGTTTGTAGCCACATGTGACACCTGCCAGCGCAACGAAACATCCACATTATCTCTAGCCAATCTCCTCCAATCATTGCCCATACTGAGCCAAGTTTAGGAAGACATTTCTTTGGATTTTGTTGAGCGTCTTAGCAAATATGCTTACTTCTTGTCACAAACACATCCTTACACTGCGAAGGTTGTAGTAGACAAGTTCATTGAAGCAATAGTTAAACTCCCCAAGACAATAATAAGTGACAGTGACCTAATTTTTATCAGTAAGTTCTGGAGAGAGTTCTTAATGGTCAAACCCTTCTTTTGTGTGTCTCTCTCTCACCATTCTTTATCTTTCTCCTATCCTCTCATACCAGTGTTGGAACCAGCAATGAGGTATTGAAAATTTGCAAAGCTTGTCTCTGGTTTTGGAACTTCTTACCAAATTTCTCATACTTCTTCCTATGACTTTCCCATTTTTGATAGTGAAAAAGTAAGCCAATTTTTGTCCAAGATATAAAAGAAGGTAGAACTAAGATTTGACACATAAAGCAAAAGAAAAACATGGTTTGGCCAAGCTTACTGACCTCATCTCAAATCTATGACACTAAGGTTTCAAGAGGGAGATTCTACAATAACCACACTGTTTGTGGGTATTGTATAACGACCAACAATACATAAACATGTGTTTCGTTCACCGGCATGGAAGGTTAAACTAGGAGCAAGTCTTTCTATGGCTAAAGCATGCTCCTCTTGAGCATCTAGCATGTCAAAATCTTTTGTGTCTTTTTCCTCGTCAATAGTGAAAGATAATATATCAAGAAGGAATGAATTGGCATAATGCAAAAATAAACTTCAAAATAAATTTTGTTCAAAATTAAAAACAACTTGCATACTCTTGATTTCTTCTCTTATGATTCTTCATCTGTGCTTTCATATTGTTTTAGATCCTTAAAGTGTGTTCTTCATTTGCACATCTATTCTAAGAGAAAATGTTGAGCTATTGTTTATAATTATTCATATCTTATATTTGTGAGAAATCTCGTTGGTAGTGAGTAAGTGAAAACCGGTCATGTATACATTATTGGTGAGTTTAAGAAAATCATTTCATTCATAGAGAATGAGAAAACTGTTCATTGCAAGTGAACGAGTAAAAACTTAAGCTATACTTATTGATTATTGAAGTAAAAATTCCTTGGGAGTTAAAGGGACTGGATGTAGGTTTTACATTAGAGTTAAACCAGTCACAAAGGTCAATTATATGAATAAAACAAGTTGCTTAGCTCAAAACAGAATACACGAATTTGAACATAATATCAGCAAAGAAAATTTTTGAGTTAGTTTTCAGTTAACTGAAAACATTTTTTAGTTAACTACAAACTATAACAGTATGTAAAACAATAAATTGAGCTGAAGTAAAAAGTGAGACAGAGAGAGAAGAGCTTGCATGCAATATTTATACTAATTCAGCCCCAATGTAAAACTTACATCCAATCTCATTGATTCTCAATGAATTTTTACTTCAATAATCAACAAATACACAACAAGTTTTCCTTCGCTCACTTGTAACAAGTGGTCTCCTCATTCACCAAGAGTGAAATGGTTTTCTCATGCTCACCAATTCTAGAGCTACAAAGTCAGACTCTATTGTAGATTTAGCAATAATTGTTTGTTTGGCAGATTTTCAACTTATTGCACCCCCACCTAAGGTGAATACATAACCACTAGTGGATTTTATCTCGTCTGAATCTGAGATCCAATTTGCATCACTGTATCCTTCAAGGACAGCAGGAAATCCACTATATAAAATACCATAATTTATGGTACCTCTCAAATATTTCATTAGCCTGACCAATGCAGTCCAATGATCACAGTTGGGACTGTGAGTATATCTACTCAGTCTACACACAACATATGCTATGTCTGGTCCAGTATAATTCATTAAATGCATCAAACTTTCAATAATCTAAGCATACTCTAATTGACTGACTGGGTCACCTCGATTTTTTTTTTAATTGAGTGTTAACATCATAAGGAGTACTCACAGGTATCACATTAAAATTACCAAACATCCTAAGAAGTTTCTCAACATAGTGATGTTGTGACAACATTATACCACAATATTTCCTTATGATTTGTACACCCAAAATGACATTAGCTTTACCCAAATATTTCATGTCAAAATTACAAGCAAGGAATTGTATAGTAAAATTTACTATGTCAAGGCCAGTACTAAATATTAGCATGTCATCCACATACAAACTAATGATCACATATTCACCATCAACATGTTTAATATAAACACATTTATCCACTCCTACTATTGAAAAACCATTACTCAAAATTACTTGATCAAATTTCTCATGCCACTGTTTTAGAGCTTGTTTAAGACCATATAAAGATTTATGCAATTTACAATCTTTATCTACAAAACTAGGAACCACATAACTCTCAAGTTGTTCCATGTAAATTTATTCTTCCAAATATCTATTTAAAAATGCTATTTTAACATCCATTTGATGAATAACAAGTTTATGAATTGAAGCCAAAGCAGTCAAAATCTGATTTGAAGAAATTCTAGCTATCAGAGCAAAAGTATCAAAATAGTTAATGTTTTGTTTTTGAGTAAAAACTTTAGCAACTAATCGTGCTTTATATTTATCAGTAGAACCATTGGGGTTAAGTTTTCTTTTAAAAATCCATTTACAATCACTTGTTTTTGCTCCGAGGGCTAAATCAACTAGAGTCCAAGTTTCATTTTATAAAATGGAATCTATCTCAATTTTAATGGCTTTTTTCCATAACAAAGAGTTAGGAGAAGAAATAGCTTCGGAATAAGTTTGAGGATCACTATTAATTAGAAAAGAAGAGCAAAAATAATTTCCAAATGACTTTTCTTTTCTAGGCTTTTTGCTCCTTCTTAACTCCTCAATAGAGTTTTCTAAATTATCATTATTATTTTGTGCATGAGAAATACTAGGTGATTTAGTAGAGGTAGCAAAATTGGCCCAACCCAACCCGGAAAATAATAGGGTTGGGCTAGCAAAATACTGGCCCGAAAAAAACTGGGCTTTTTTAGCCTAGCCCAATGTGGCCCGCGGCCCGAATGGGCTAGCCCGAGTTGGCCCGATGGGCCAACCAATTTTTTATTTATTTAAAAAATAATGGAAATAGTCTAAATGCAATATATTCATAAGTATTTTTTTTTTCTGCAATATAAGATTTATGGTCCACATAATTGATTAACCTTAATCTATTTTGCTTCTTTAGAGGTATAGTTTTTTTTCTCTATACTTTCCTGCAAGAACTTTATGACCAAACATATTACAAAAGTCTAAACAATAGTGAAAATTTTGGTTCTTTTTGCTTTTAACTCCAGTGAATTGATTGAACATTAAATAATAATTATGAAGGGGAATGAACCACAATTTAAATGAAAAACAAAACACCAAGTTAAAATGATGGGGGTGAAAGTATAAAACATAATTCATACAAAATAAAACAAAAGTATCATTTTCTTGTTTTACAAATATTGCTTTTATCCTTTTTTTTTATTCTTTTTCTTTCACAATTGTTATAATTTAATAGGAGAATGAATGTTAATAACATTGTTTGTGAAAAGTATCATTTTAACATAAATTTTATTATTTAATAAAAAAATTAAAAAGTTATAATTGAATATATAAAACAATATTAACTATATATATATATATATATATATCTCTCTCTCTCTCTCTCTCTCTCTCTCTCTCTCTCTCTCACTCTCATATTTTGTTTATTATTTTAGTATAAAAAAATATTTTAATAAAAAATATTGATAATTATAGTTATATTGGGCTAGCCCGATAACCCGATGGGTTGGGCTGGGCTAGCAATATGCCTGCCCGATTTAAATTCGGGCTGACCCGAACCGGCTCGATTATGTCACTGGCCCGATCGGGCCAGGCCGGCCCGATTGCCAGCTCTATGATTTAGTAATTTTCTTAGAGAGTGCGAAAATGTGTTCAAAGAATTCAGCATTCTTTGTCTTAATAAAAGTATTGCAATCAAGAACATCACTATTTAAAACAAGAAATCTATATGCAGCACTATGTTAAGCATAACCAATGAACATGTAATTAAAAGTTTTTGAACCTATTTTTCTTTTTTATGATCAGATAAAAGTACCTTAGCTAGACACCCTCATAGTTTTAAATATTTTAAATTAGGTATAAACAACTATTTTTGTCCAGTAATTTCATCATTTTGCTTTATTTCAGTTTAGGATAGTTAGTTTATTTATTCAACTATTTAATTACCTCAGCCTAACTCCTTTCACCTGGCCCAATTCCCTGTCTAAGTCCACTATCCTCTAACCCGGTCCACCACATCCTGACCCAACAAAAACCCTTGGCCATAACTCCCCTGCAAACCCTCTCACCTACTCCTCAAGCGGCTTCATCCCTCTACAACCCCTATTTCTCCCTTACCCTCACCTGCTCTGCACCGAAAACGCCACTTCCCTACAAATCACTCTCACCCACTCTTCGCGCAACCACACCTCTCTACAACTCCCATTTCTCCCTTACCTACTCGGAACACCAAAAATACTCCTCACCTCTACCCATTTTCTACCTTCACACTACCTGTCCTCCACAAGCTGTCTCTGCTCAAATACCCACTCCATACTCAGAAATCACTCGAGGGGGATTTCACGAGAAAATGGATCAGGGACGAAGTGACATTGTTTGGCTATTAAAGGGGATCGAAGACGAAGTAAAAAGGGAGGCACCAAATCAAGAGAGGATCACCACGGGATCAACGAGACAAAAAAACGCGAAGCAGAGGTCTAGAAATCGGAGAAAAAACAGATCAGAAAAGGAGACCGGGAGTTAAATCGAAAACAAGAGCAACACGAAAATAGGAAAATTGAGACAGAAGAAAAGATTCAGAAGGGATTTTGGGTATAAGAAATATGAAGAAAAGCCATTTCCTTTTTTTTTTTTTCTAAACATCAGAGTTACTGTTCTGTCAAGATTTGCTACCGTTTTGGTGTTATTTGTACTGCTAAATATGATGGTGCCTTGGTATTCTTTTTTAGTTGATATTTTGTAAAAACAAACTTGCTGCTGTTTTGGTACTCTCCTTTTTAAAATATGTTGCTGTTCCTTTCATCAACTTCATTAGGAATTTAAAGCGTATATGGTGTATGATTTGCTTCAATTTCGAGATTTGAATCTTAAAGGCATGTTTCCATAATTGTGATTTTCTATGCTTGTTTTCAATATAATTTAGTCTTTAGGAAGATTGTGTTACTATGATTTGGCTTTAATGTACCTTGGTTGATTCCTAAGGGACTTAATTTCTGGAAAATATTCTTAAGGGGTTGAGTTTCTTGAGTTGATGTTGACATTATTCTTGATGTCCAATTGGATGCTCTATTTTGATTATTTGATAATTCAAAATGAACAATTTTTAACTAGTTGATTTAAATGTAAGCAGAATCTATTTGATTATGTGTTCTGGAATGGAGCTTGATGTTGTTTCAGAATTTTTGAAATTGATTCTTACCTTCTTTAGTGATGTCACTTTGTATTAGCTTTGATTCTCAAATAAACATTTTGACCATATTGATTCTGTCGAGTATGATTATGGCGTTGAATTAATCCTATTTATCATTATTGAGTAGATTCTGAACATCCTGTTGAGCTTGCTTTGGTATGGTATTAATGATGGTTATCATGCTAATCACACTTCTAATGTCGGATTGATTCCGATCGTTACATGTTAGTCAGATCATTATATGTTAGTATTGCTTATGACACTAGGCTTATCACACGCATATAATATTGAGTTAATTCAGATCATCACATGTTAAAATAATTTATGAATTTATGGGCATGATTTTGCTAAAGTCTCTTTTTTGGGCTGATTAGGTTGTGCCCAATGACCCAATCCAAAATATGATTTCATTTGCAATCCCAATAGTCTAGGACCAATAAGAATAAATTCATTATCCTTCAAAAAGGGGTTCTAATGGCCCATTCAAGTTTAGCCTTCGAAGTAGGTTCCAATGGCCCTTTTAAATTAAACTTTCCAATGAGCTTCAAGGGCCCATTCAATTTAATCTAGGTTTCATAGGTCCATTTAAATAAGTTTTAAGAGTTCACTAAAATTTAATTTGCAAATGGATTTTAAGTAGTCTAAGTAAGCGATTTAAACGAATTTCAAATAAGGCTTCAATGACCCAATAACCTTTTATAAAATTTCATTCTAACAAATTTTAAAAATAACTATATTTTGAGAAATTTTGTTTTTGACCCTGACACATTGAGTAATTTCATTTTCCCTCAATAATGTAGGTAATCTCATTTTAGTCTCAATACTTTCAATAATTACATTTTGGCCCCCCTACTTTTCAAGAATTGCATTTTAGCCCCACTTCTTTCATAAATCTCATTTTGGCTCCACTACTCTTATAAATTTCATTTTGACCCTATGTTTTTTTTACTTCCTTATGACCTCACTACTTTCACGAATCTCATTTTGACCTAATATTTTCATAAATTTCATTCTTACCCCAATGACTCAACATTCAAAGGACTTTCAATAGAAGTTTATCTTCTCGAAAGTTATAATTTCCATAGGCATTTAGTGGAGGCTATCCTTCCCAATGTCCTAATTTCTATAGGCTTTCAGTGAAATTTTATTTTCCCAAAGTCTCAACTTTCATGCGCATTTAGTGGAGGTATATTCTCTCCAATATCCCAATTCATGCTTTAAGTGAAAATTTAATGTCCCCTAATGTCATAACTTATTTTCACCTAATCTATTTATCAAACTATTTCGAACTACATTGACTTTGATTCCTTTTGGGGTACGTAGGCACTTACTTGGTAAGGCAGGTCTACTTATTTCTTTCTTTGTCTCTATTCTTCATCATTGTATTAATAAAATAGGGT
>JASKGM010070524.1:0-16158 GCA_034509205.1 Ceratonia siliqua
TAAAACTACTTTGGTGAGAAAATATTCATAAAAATTTATAGAACTTAAATTTTGGACCTTAAATGCCCAAACAACCAGTACACAAATTAGCATACTCATAAATAAAACCCCCATAATGAAGTACTGCACACTAAGTACCTCTACTAGTTTATATTATCTGACATAATTGTAACAAAAGCACAATCTCAGTTATGGCCTTTTAATAAAAATATTTGCAGCAACGAAAAAAAAAAAAACTTATACCACAATGACCATCACAAAATGAGGAGTAATATGCTAAACATTGAGAAAAATTAGAACAGCGTATGAGCTACAAGCACCACCACGAGCACGCATTTTTGTTGGAGGTAACCGTGAAGTGGAATACGCCACCATATGGACCTACGTCTTGGCCAAAACCCTTTAGGGCCCAGTTTTACTGCATTTTAACACAATGATGTATAACACTTAGCCATAGAAGGAGGTTAGACATATATAAGAAAGGGGTCCACTGTAGCATTTTTGCTTTTCTTTTATTTTCTTTCTATTTATCTTTTATTTTTAGTATGTATTGATTTATCTAATTGCTGTTATTAGATAATATTTTATTTTATTTTATTTAAGGGTTAGGAGTCCTTAGTCATTTAAATTATGGTTAGAGAATCCTTAGTCATTTAAACTAGGGTTAGAGTCATTTTTTATTTAAATTAGGATATTATGCCTATAAAAGCTACTGTTCAGGATTTCATGAGACTTTTGATAATTAATAAACCTGCAGTTTTCTTTAGAGAGTTTTCTCTCTGTTTTCTAGTGAATTCCAGATTTTGGGTAATTAATGTTTGTTAATTCCCTAGTTACTTTGCTTCCGTCTGCGTCAATTGGTATCAGAGCACAGATTTGTTGGGGTTTAATGGCCAATCACATAGTAGAAGGTGAAATACCCGTTGACGTTAATCGTGGGATGAATGCTGTTTGGGCTACCCTTGATTCATATAGAAAGCAATTCACCAAAATTTGTGAATTGCTGTGTGAATTGAGTCTTAAAATTGATGGAAGAATGGCTAATATGGGCGTAGGGGCCGTGGGACTTATCCACAACCCAAGCACCCTAAATACTGGTACAAAAAGGAACGAATAGAGCAGGTGTGGCCCTGTCTTGGGGCGAAACGCCCAAGAGAGAGGTTTTTAGGAATTAGAACAACATGGGAGATAAAGTTTTCATGGTAAAAAGAAGAATGATAAATTTTGATTCATAATCTTAGGATGAAGCTAAATTGGATCATGAGCTCCATAGGCTTAACATGTTCAGATCCTTGTGCATTGTTGAAGGTAAGATTTGTGACTTGATTATAAATAATGGAAGAAATGAAAATTTTGTGGCCAAGAAATTTGTGGAGCATATCAATGTACCTACAGAGTCTCATCCTGCACCCTATATAGTTAGGTGGGTGAAGAAAGATCGACAATAAAAGTAATTGAAGTTTGTAAGGTACGTATTTCGATTGGGAAGCATTATAGGGAAGAAGTCTTGCGTGATGTCATAGATATGGATGTCAGTCATGTTATGTTGGGGAAGTCGTGGCTGTATTATGTGAATGCTATATATAGAGATTAAGAGAATGTGTATCTGCATACTTGGAGAGGTCACAAGATTGCTTTGGTTCCAACAAAGAATGCTTATTCTAGCCCTAAAGCTTCTAGAGAGAAGGGTCAAGTGTTTCAAATAGTGGCAAAGTTCGAGCATGAGTCGAAGAAGATTGGGGAAGTTCATGTGGTGATAATGAAGCCACCAGTTAAGAGTATTTAGAAAAGTATAAAGAAGAAAATACTTGACAAAGCGCAACAGTTACTGGAAGAGTTACAGGATTTAGTGTCTGAAGACTTACCTAATCAACTACCTCCTATGAGAAATATTTAGCACCAGATAGACCTGATACCCAAGGTAAGATTGCCCAACCTCCCACACTATCATATGAGCTCTAAAGAGGGTAAGATTTTGAGAAAGAAAGTGGAGGAGTTGTTAAGGAAGAAGTTTATTGTGAGAGTATCAATCCTTGTGTAATCTCGGCTTTGCTAATGCCAAAGAAGGATAGTAATATGTGTGCATTTAGATTTAAGAGTGGAGCCACTATGTGGTGGGATCCAGGAAGGATCTATTTATCCTGCATTAACTCAAGGGCGAGTTCTTTTCAAGTAGAGGAGACTTTGTTCAATTATAGCAATATATCTATCACAAGAGTATAATCAAAACACAAATATATATCAATTGAATAAAAACATCTAGTAATTCCTAAAAATTTTCATAAAACACAACCCCCAAATGCCCCTTTTGAAATACCCGAAATTCCTCTTTTCCCCCTTTATTTTTTTATGTGCATTGAATATTCCAAAAAAATATTCATAATAATATTCAACCAAAAAAAGATTAAGACAATAAAAGAAGAATCTCATTAATTCAGATATAAACACATAATTATGATTTAACATAATTGGGATCCTAAATCCATATAAGTAGACTCTGATACCACAGGTTAATAAAATTATTGATATCTTGTAAGAATTTAGAACACCATTTATAGAATTAATTTATGAGCGTACCTGTCTTCGACATGCTTACTGAATCAAAATGATCCAGATAGGAAAGGTCTTCCTCTCTAACTCCATGATAGAAAGGCGGCCGTTAATGGGGCAAGCCAAAGATCAAAGATCAATAATCTCTCTTGTTCAATTAGGAGTGGAGAGGGGATCTAACCTTTTATAACATAAAATAACCCTAATAGGCCCTGCCATTACAGGCCTATAACATTTGAGTTACACTAAGCAGTTAAACACATCAGTACAACTATGGTATATAAAATTCAAAACAACAGTGATCACCATATGAACTTTAACCATCTCCCAATAGATCCATAATCAGCCAATTTTATAAAACCATAAAATCTCCAATTAGTGACTGCCCACAATAGAAAAGTTCTAACAGAGAAGGGATGAGTACCAATGAAAGGCCTTTTGAGAAATACCCTGTTCAATGGAAATTTCTTTAGACAAGATCCCACGTCTGACAGTTTGATTCTACTTTCACTATTTTTAGTGCATTAGTCTTGATGTGAAGATAAGAGAGGGCCAAGTATGATTCACCTAACTACTGAAGGCATTTGAGTGTCATCTGGACAAAATGTCCATGGCTTTTTTTTGCTATGTAGCTAATAAGTGAGAAGTGGGAGCAAGTGGAATCACTAAAGAGGTAGGAAAAGATCTAGGGTTGCTTGAGGCTCTAAGACCTAGGATGCTTACTCTTGAGGATGAAGTAAACATGGTCAAAGGCCAAGGTCTCCAAGGCATCTAAGATAGGAGTATAATGCTTTATCTATTTTATTCACTATTGAATAGGTGAGTAAAAGGTCGTAATCTAACTAAGAAGTTGGGCACTTGCACCAAGTAAGAAGAATAAGTCAATCCCATAATTTGCTCACTTGCTGATGCTCAAGTCTTTTCTTGTTTTGGTTACTTTGACAATAATTTGGTTCGATTTGCTGACCAAAACAAGGGCTTGTTTCGATACAAAAGAATAAAATCCCTTGTCAGTTTGGTTCTTCAATCAGTTCGGTGGGAATCTGGAACGAGTAAGCATAGAGTAAAAGCTCTTAAGAAAGGAAGAAAAGAGTCGAGTCTTGGGTTGGGTTTCAAGTCTTTCAAGTATACAAGAGTTCTTATGAATTCCCTGGTAAAATTTAAACTTACAAAAGTCTTATGTCTAGTGTAAGTGATTGAGTAGCTGACTGCTCTGCCATTGAGCTACGGAGATTTGACTTTTTAGAGATAATAGCTGGGGGATATTCCCTTCCTTCTTCTATCGATATTCCCTAGGTCACTACTTCCTCTATTTGGAGTGTTATCATCTGTATCCTACTACTTTTTTCCTAAGTCCTTTTTTTTCATAGGAGATAATCATTGCGAACCCGATGGGACTGAGTATGGATATCCATTTTCAATTGATTCCCTTGGTGAAACCATTCCATTGGTTGAAAGATACTTGTCTTATCCTTGCATAGAAAAACTTTCAGACATTGATTAGGACATTGAGTAGAGAAAACCTTGTTATAGCCCTATAAGGAAAGTCAACAACAGGCTTTACGATTATGGATGACTCTTTAAGTAGACATCCAGATTCTACAACACATATCCATATACGTACGCAAGTACTAATTAACCAGATAGACATAAACACAGGTACTCGTGGGCTGTTAAACCACCACTTATTAACCTTTTTAATAACCTTTTCCTCGCGAGAATTACATGAATAAAGAATCACCCTTTCCGTATGGCATTTCATAGGCCTCTCGATTAGACTACTACTAAAGAAAAGGAAGCACTAAGGGGTTCCAAAGAAAAGAATGAATAAGGGAGTTCTGAGTTAAGTGATAGGAATTGGTCCACAGTGAGAAAGTCAAGCAAAGCAAGAGGGAAGATACTTGGCTGAGGGGAAGTCCTAACTAAAGTTGAATGTTGAAAGTACGAAAGGATTGATTGTTCATGAAAGCGAATTGGCCTTACCTTTTAATCTTTTAGAATCTAGCTATTGTAGCCTTCCTTTGTCTTTTGCCGCTGGAAGTCTAATAATGAGTATTAAGAAGTAAGCTAAGGAAGATCTAACAATATTTATGAGAATTTTATAGTTGGTCTTTTTGCTTCAGGTAAAAGCACACAACTAATGGATCCAAGAAGTCGCTTATAGGTCTATAGTAATTGACTACGACCTAGCCTGGTGGAACAACAAGACATATTCAAGAAAGTGGGAGCTGTCCTTGTAGATGCGATATTGAAGGCCTTTAACGCTCACTTAGTGCTTTTGCTAAGGAGTTCAGGGCTAAAGGCTAGAGCTTTATTCCCACTCCCAGTAGTCTATCTTCAATCGTTCACTTGGAAAGTAGCAAAAGTTACGCAGCCGTAGCAAAAGTTACGCAGCCTTAGTCCTTGGATGGTGTAAGTCCTTATCTAACTTAAAAGACTAGCAAATCACCTTTTGCCTTGCCATCAACCACCCTTCCCACTCAAGAGCAAGAATCAAACAGTCTCTTGTTTATTTTTTTCTTCTCGATTCTATATTGATCTATGATCATCCTCATCTGCCCATGAGTTTATGGTTCCAGCAAGTAACCTGACATACCGATTGAATGCAGTCTCACGGCTACAGTCCCTTGTTTAGTCTTTTCTTCTCTATTCTGTATTGATCTACGATAATCCCCATCCGCCCATGAGTTTATGGTTCTAGCAAGCAACCTGACATACCAATTGAATGCAGTCTCAGGGAAGTCTTTTACGCTAAAAAGACAAAACAAGCATTTCCAGAGGTATTTGAAAACATGTTCTTATTTTTTTGTATGTGTAGATTAAGGCCCATATAGAGTAGTTGTATGATCGCACGGTGTCCCTCGAACAGTAGAAGTTTTGTTACTCCTCTTTTATGTAGGGGAAAAATTATAGAGGGGAGGATAGAGAATATAAGTTTGTTTACTGCACCTTGGGATCATAAATGGATTCGAGTACCATTCTGATTGCCTCTTTCATGATCTTTTCTATAGGTAGAACTACTATAAGCAGTCTAAATTTTACCCCTTATTTCACCATTTTGAGGATAGATGATCCAAGGAAAAAAGAAATAAACAAACTATGGAGTGAATAAGTTGACTGCCCACTCGAGTAATTCATGCTCTTAAATGGCCAAAGGTGAAATAGAAACTTATTTTGAGTCATACCATCCATGCCTAAAAGAAAAGCATGGCTTGATCCCACACATAGAGGGAGAATATATCTTACTCCATGCCGTATAGGGAAGTCCAACACTTTTACACGGGTCCTAAGTATTCTCACTAAAAGACTTTACCAACTAGACTAGTGGAGCTGCACTCATAATGCCTAAACCCCCTTAAGGTGAAAAGGCCTGCCCATCCACTTCTGTAATGTAAGCTTTGGCTACTTCCTAGTTAGCTTACATGGGATAAATGCAATCCAACTTATATGGTGGATCAACCAGATCACGCATTCCATGCCTCGATATTTCGTCTTCATATTCTATTTTTTGATATAGAAGTGGGATTATTCTTCACACTAAGAAAATATTTTGTTAATCTCATTTTCTCCACTAGTGCTGGGTAAAGGGTAGAATCAACGATCAGGTAACCACACCATGTATCATCCTCTCTTTATGTAGAGGAGAGATAAAGAAAAAAAACATATGGAGATCGTGTCATAAGATTTATGCTCATGGATGAGCATGGGAATAAAGCTCCAGCCCTTGCCTTGAACTCCTTAGTAGTGGCATTTGGCATTTCATCATATTTCTCCATGCTATCCCTTGGAGCATTGTTTTCCCTGTTGTGTGATGGATCTTGTGGAATCATAGAAAAATGTGGTCTTCAACTCAATAACAACTCCTATCCTCAATCTACTTGGTCGATCTATTGGCTATAATCCCTTATCCTATGAAAGGCGCCTCCCATAACTCTACTCTGTATAAAAATGTATCAAAGGTTTACTCCACAGTTGTAGCCCGCCTTACCATAGATGAAAGAGCTGGTAGCAAACAAGTCATTCAGACATGAAACTTCCATGGCGTAGATTGACCTTTCACGAATCTGTCTTGTGAGATGGTTATTGCATAGATATAGATAAGGTGCTTATCTATACATAGTATTTTCACAATGAGATCAAAAAAGAAAAGAAAGAAGGAGCTTTCTATTTTTCTTGGTATAGTCCCCATGATGAGTATCACTTCTTCTTTTTTTACGTTTAAAATTGTAAACAAAAGGTCTTACTCCTTACTGTTGAATGCATGTTGTTAACTATGTAATCGAGGAAGCCAACATCGACTGACTTTCCTTTAATCATTTTATTTAATAAAATGACTTATTCCGTTTACTCTGTCTATAATCAGAATTTCTCTCATTCAATGACTTTTATATGTGATGGAATAATTGAAGAAGGATTCGCAAGGCTTGTTCTTTTCATTGTCTAGACTCTCATTCTAAGTTTACCCAGATTGAATGATTTGATTTTGATCTTTTCCAGTTTACTCAGGTCGGTACGAAGTTTAACCATTTTCTATATAAAGAAGAAGTAGAAAGTCATTCAAGGTAGTTCTTTCTAGATTAATTTTGAAAGAGACAGATAGAGCAAGACCATGATAAGATAGTCCTGACATAAGAAGAGATAGCAAGAGAGGTAGTAAAAGAAATGAGGAGAGGCTTACCTCGTAAGTTAATGAGTTATGGATAGATTGTTAGGATCCCCATTTGATAGAATGATCCCAGATTCTCAATGAAAAGGCATGTCAACAGAATTTGACTTGCTTTAAGAGTCAAAGGTAGGTCAGCAATTTGTGAGAGCACTAAACTGATATCGGCATTAACCAACATAGATAGTCATTTTTTCTATGACATTATGTGTACTTCTCGAAAGAAGATTGTCAAGACTGTTTTTTGCCTTAATCTCACTCACACTCACCCATTTCCCTTCCTTTTCTACTCATCCTCACTATCTCACGTACTCTCTGCCAACATACAACTTCTGCACCTCACGCTCCCTATTTAGTAGTTCCATTCCCCTGCGTACATCTCACTACTAGCTTGCTCTTTCGCTAGCTTCTCTCTCTAATTCACGCACCACGTAGCAAGTCCCTATGGCCTGATTTCTCACGTACCTTATAGCATAGCACCACTTCCTTCCTGCTCCATTTCCACTCTTCCACTCATCCGTCTCTCTACTATTTCCCTCTGCCACTTGCTCTCTTTGGTCCCCCTGCGACAAAACGCAGCACCGCGCTACTGCAGCAAAGTGCAGCAGCAACCCATGCACCTCTTCTCCTCTCCATGATTCATGCTGCAGCAAGCTGTGGCCTCTTTACAGCAAGCTTGGTGGTCCCAGCTAGCTCCCACCCCCTGGGTTTCCCCTGCTCATGAGTCCTTAATCTCCCCACACACCCATTACCTCTATTCCACTTCCTTTGCATGATAGCAAACCACGCTCTCTATCTCATCCCCCTACACACCAGATTCTCGCATCACGCACCAGCGTCCCACATGGCAGCATAAGACGCACTAGCACAACCCACTTCCATACGTCCTCTATAGCAATACTCATTCACGTATGCATGCCCTCATGCCACTCATTGGTTCATGCTAGCTTTGGCTATAAAAACATAGGAGGAGGCTAAGGAAAAGAGGAGAAAAAGAGAGTGATTTCTAGGTAGAGAGAGCAAGCTTCTGAAGAATACGGCCATTGTTGCTTGGATATTTGAAGTTCTGGGAAGGAGAGAAGTCATCTTCTTCATTCTCATATTGAAAGGTAACCGATAACTTCATTATTATGGAAATAAGCTAGAATATCCCCATGCCCTGGGTAAAATATGGAATTCTTGGTTCAATTTAATTTATATACAAGACAAATGGGATGCTTCATTCAGTTTTATTTTTCATAGTTGAGTCCAAGTTTGATTTCATCTCAGATTATGGTTTAGGCTCTTGAATCTATTATTTGAAACATAATCATGTTGGAGTTTTGGACCAAATTTATTTTTGGATTATTTTGGGTGCCTTGAATTTAAAGTAAAATGGTACTGGAAGTTGGTTCCATCTCTGGTTTTTGTTACTGAGCTTTGAATCTATTTAAATATTCTAATAATGCCTTTGTTGATACCATAGTATTATTCTGGATCCTATGGAGAATATGGTATCCCCTTTTTATAATTTTCTCTACCAATTAGTTCAGAATGTGATTCTGGGTCTAAGGGAATGCTCTCAAGCACATGAGTTTATTTTCACACAATTCTTGCTTGACCTTCTCTGTATATTTGTGGATTTGTGGCTTTACAGTTTATTCCTTTTGTGGCTTTTCAATCATTCCATTTTATTGTGGGGGCTTGAGTTAGTGTTTTATACTATTTGTCCCATTTCATTTTATTTTTTCTCCCTTTTGGTCGTTTCATTTTATTTTTTGATGGATTGATTAAAATTTGTAGGTTGTAATGTTTTTTTTTTACTCCCCTTATCAATGTGTAAAGTATAAGCCCCTTCCTTTTTTTATTTTTTATTTTTAATTTCACTTTATTATATTTATTATATTTTGTTTATTTTTTTATGTATTTTATTTATTTGTTTCTACTTCACTATTTTATATTCTTTTTAGTTTTATTTATCTATTTATCATTTATTTTATTTCGTTTCGTTTCATTTCATTTCATTTTATTTTATCTGTTTCACCTATTTCAACTCCTTCACGTAATATAATAGGTGTCCAATGAACCTTGTTTATGGTGAATAAAAATAATAAAAGGTTTGAAATGAGGTCTCTGTTTTTCTTAATAAAAGTGGGCTTCAATGTCCATTAAATTAAAATCCTTTAGTCCATTATTATTTTAGATTCCAAAGGCCCATTACCAATACTTTAATGAAGGTCTCAATGGCCTACTTAGACAAATAAATCAGAAGTGTTCTTAAAATTATAACACTTTGAAAATCATATTAAAAGTGATTCTAGTCGACACTCCAGTAGTTCTTAGGGCTTTGGGTGAAGACTCAGTGCCTCCACATTGTCCATTTCTTAGGCCTTGGGTGAGGATTCAGTGCCTCCACATTGCCCATTTCGTAAGCTTTAGGTGAGGACCCAGTACCTCCGCATTATCCTAATATTTAGACTTTGGGTGAGGGCTTGTTACTTCCACGTTGTCTATTCTTTTGGACTTTGGGTGAGGACCCAGTGCCTCCACATTGCCCAATTCTTAGATTTTGGGTGAGGACCCAATGCCTCTGCATTATCCTAATACTTTGACTTTAGATGAGAATTAAGTGTCTCCACATTGTCATTTTCCTTAACTTTGATCCCATTCAGGGTACATAAGCACTTACCTAGTAAGGCAGGTTCGGTTATTTCATATTTCATCTTTTGTCATATTAATAACAAAAAGGGTAATAAAAATAAAATAAACCACAAACGACTTGGGGTAATCATCTCTAGGGATGGACATTGTAGGGTGCCTAACACTTTCCCTATGCATAATTAGACTCCCAAACCAATCCTCTTGTTTCAGGGGCCAGTTTTTGATTTTTTTAGGATCCCAATTATGCTTATAATTAATTAATGGTGACTCCATTTTTAATCTCTGTATATTTTTCCCTTTCATTGTCTCATGGTCATGGCTGTGCCTTTTTCCAGCTATCACGTTATGACAGTTTGGCGACTCTACTTGGGATAGTAGAGAGTCAAGCACTTTTTGATTTATTTGTGATGCATTACCCCTTATTTCTTTTAAGAGTTATATAGCACATTGTAAATATCTGCTTTGGCATTTTTACTTCTTTTTGGTATTTCTATGCATGATTGTTTAATTGCTTTCCATAATGGCATGTTCTCTGGGAACCCTAGGGTAGATGACTATTAACTACTTTACTTTACTGATTGGGGTTGTTGGGTAGATGAATTAAGGGTTCAAATTTGTATGCTCTTCACACACTATGCATCATACATAACCCTTACACACACCTTTGGGCCCTATACCTGGGTCTGTGAGAACCTTAGGTTAGAATTAGAGGTGGATAGTAATGATCAGTGAGATTCATTCTCCAGAGTATTCATGAAAACCTCAGCTCAAATTGATAACTTACTTACCCAGTTAGCTACATGTGGAGGCTCGGTCCACCTATGCAGTTACACTTGCAAGTCGAGATCTTCACTATTTCAATGGGGGCAGTCTGTTCTAAGATAATTCCATTAGAATCATAGACCTACAACAAAGCCATTGCACTATTAAATTAACCCTAGACGCTACCTTGTAGTTAGGGCTTGACCATTCAAATTAGGTCTATTTACCCTAAAGCCCACCCATGTAGGACACTGAAGAGCATGTTCTGTCTCCTATCACTTTCTCATTACTTATTACACTGCGTTGTTTTGAAAAATAAATCTATTATTTTTAAAAAAATGGTTACTTTCATTATTTTTCATTACCATTTTGGGGTTTTGTATCAATGTCCTTAAATCATTGAAGAAAAAAAAATGTTACATTAAAGATAAACTCAAGTGAACTTTCCTTTCGCTCAATCCGATACCTATTATTTCTAATTAGACAATACCCATGTGACAATTTTATACCTCCTTGGGACATTGGTTATTCTTTGTTGAGTATTATACTCTCAATAGGAGCGTGGGTAGTCCTTAATGTTAATTTTTACTCATCAAAGAGTTCAATGATTCAATGAACGACACTAAAACCACTAATGGTAAGCTTGAAGCTAAAAATAAAAGCTGATTCACCTTGTTTTAACAGAGAAAAATAACAAAATCACACTATTGTGCCTACAAGGAAGGCTTCATCCAAGAGTTCTTTCTCTCTTAAGAGTATTTACAGAACTACTAGGATCATGTCGATTGAACCAACCAATCCTAAAAACATGCAAAGATTGGAAAGTCATATAGATCAGCTTCAGGAACAGATGTCGAAGCTCATGACTCTTGTATCTGATAATATGAGGGGGAAGAAACTGATTCAGCCACCGCAAGAGTCATTGCACTTTCGTCAATCATCTAAGGCACCAAGGGTGGTTAACACTGATCCACACTCACCATCGTCATTAGTTGTCAATTTCCCAGGAAATGAGGGAAATACCATGATTGGGCATCCATGAGTGTATGCTTATGACCTAGTACCATTTGTGCCACCCTTTAAGCCTGAAGGATCCACAAGGAAAAGAAAGTATTGGACCAAGTCTTCGTGATAGAAGAAAAGTTAAGAACTCTGCAAGGAATTGGTTTGTATGGGCTAGTCAGTGCAAAGGAGTTAAGATTGACTCCTAATATCTACATTCCAAAGGACTTCAAAGTCCTAGAGTTTGAAAATATGATGGCAGCACGAACCCTCAGTTTCACCTGAGATCTTATTGCACTGAAATGGCCATTGCTAGTGATGATGAAAAAATGCTGTTAAACTTTTTTCACAAAAGTCTTACTAGATCAGCATTATAGTGGTATATGTTGTTGGATCACTCAAGGATCAACAGATGGGAAGACTTGGCTGATGTTTTTCTCAGGCATTACCGCTTCAATTTGGATACAACCCTAACTAGGGAGCAGCTACAGGTTATGCAAAAGAAAGAAAATGAAACTTTTAAGGAGTATGCCCAGAGATGGCAAAAATTAGCAGTGGATGTTCAACCTTCATTGACAAGTTCTAAAACTTATTCGTACTTCTTAGGAATGCTGGAAGCTCCCTATATTGGTCTAATGGCGGGTAATGCCTATAAAGACTTTTCTGACCTCATCAAAGAAGGGGAAAGAATTGAAATGTTGGTAAGGGCTGGCAAGATATCGCTTGAAAATGATGAACTTCCAAGACAACGGCAAAAGAAAATTTTCTTTTAGAAAAAAGAGCCAAAGGTTGGCTATGTTCAAGCGCCGACACAAAGGTCTAATCCTTCATGGAATCGGTCAGCTAGGAACACCGAGCCATTTCCAAACTTTCAAATGACAAACATCGAGCTTTACAATAAGTTGTTTGATGTTTGTGTTATAAGCCCGATATCAGTTGAGCCGTTTCAGGTGAAAACAAAACACATAAGCAAATAACTCAGGGCTAGAAAGACAAGTAATATAGATAAGAATTTTACATACCTCTTGTAGTCACTTTAATCTTGTAATATAATTCCCAACAAGACATACTGCTCGCCTATTCTTTGAATCCATAGAACCTATGGTGAATAGACTTAGTAATTGGAACAAACAAAAGATGAAAGAAAATAATTAATAACTTTCATAGTAGAAGAACTCTATGGTGTCACACCAAAGAATACACTTTTTTTTCTTTCTCAGTTATTCACTTGTACGGCTACAAGAGGAAGAGGTTGCATATATATAGTATGCTAACCATAAGTCATGTGAGAGTATTTGAGTGTAATTCAAAAACTCAATCCCTAACCATTAGCGATTCACATGCCTTTGATAATAACATATTTTATTTAACAATTAAATAAAACATGTGCAACTTTCTAATTTAAAAATTCAAATAAATGAATTTTATTTAATTAAATCTCTATGACTTAGTTAGCTTCCTAGTGAGTGTAGGTTATCTAAGAAATTAAATCTTTTTTAAATTTTCAACCTTTATTCACTCTTATAATTAGGATAATTATGAGGGAATATATTCGACCATGCCAAAAACCAATTCTCCTCCTTTAGCCGTACACCTCTCTATAGCCTGGGAGCATAAATAAATAATTAAATTAATTTTATCCTAATAAAATGTTGTAGCCAAAATTCTTAATTAAATGATAATTTTATTTTATTTTAATTAATTTTTTCAAATTAAATATTTGAACAATTCAAATATTAATTTAAAATAGTTAAACTAAAAATAATCACTAAAATAAAGGTTGTCTAAATTGAGCAACACTAGTCTTAATTAAGACAAACCTTTGCCTTAAAATTCCATTGTCTAATTAAATAATTATTTTTAGTTTAAACAACTAATTTAAGAATTATTTTTGTTTCTTTAGTGACAAAATGTTTCTGACATTTTCAAGCATGCTTAGGACAACATTTTTTCCAAAATAATTCTGTCTAAATTAAGACAACTGTTGTCTTAATTAAGACAATAGCTAAAATTCTATCAATACAATTCATTCTAAATTTATTCAAACTCAAAGTGGATTGAATTCTTGAAAGTTAGGTGGAAAATTCGTTTGGACATAGGAATTTCAAGCTCCAATAAACTTGCGATTATTTTCATTTCATTAAGATATTCCAAGTTTATTAATCGTGAAATCACTTCACCAAAGAGTCATAATTTGACTTTGGATAATTACTAAAATTATGAGAAGTCAATGTTGAACTTTGATTTGTCCAATTTATAAACCCAGTGTTTGTAAACTCTCGTAGCTATCCATTGGCACAAGGTAAAATTATCATTTTTTCCCTTATGTTAATTTTGTCCCCTGGTCTCATATTTAATATGATAAGTGACTAGATAATCCTTTAGAACTTTTTCAAAATTATCTTAAAATGATGAGTAGCTAATTCATTATTTCACTAGGCCCAGATATGTCACTTGTCTTCCTCAAATCACTAGGCCTTCGAATCCTAATATCAACTTAATTTTAATGGGCCTTTGGAACCCACCATTAAGTTATACTAGATTTACAATCATCTTTAGTCTAATGGGCCCTTGAAACCCAATTATTAAAATAATTTTTCAAGAAGAAATCCGAAGTAAGAAGAGAAGGAAAAAAAATTTAAACAGTAATTCCAACATGAAAATTATGAAAGAGAAAAACAATTATCTTATGGTGAATCCAAAATAACCGGTCATTCAATAATATCATCCAAGAAAGTAAAAAGAAGACCAACCCAGAGCTCAAGGGATACTCGACGCCACTAAAATATTGTATAATGCCTAATCAAAATCAGGTTTGTATATGAACTAAGAATAAAGCAAATTCATTCTACTGATGCAAACACTACAAAAAAAAATTAAATTTTGAGGCGGATTTTTTTTGCCTCATTTAGAGGTGGATTTAGTGGCAGTAATCGAAATTTTTTGATAAAAATAAAAATAAGGATGTATAGGCAGATTTTGAGGTGGAAATATTCCGGCTCTAAATTTTTGCCTTTGAATCCGCCTTTAAATAGACAGATTGTTCTATAGGATATATATTTATATTTATATTTAATTTTTTTATAAAGAAAGGGGAATTGGAGGCGGATTTATTCCGCTACAAAAAAAATTTTGTATATAGGGGGCTTCTGAGGCAGATTTAATCCGCATCTAAATATTATTAATATTGAGGCAGATTTATTCTGGCTTATTTTGAAATATATATAATTACCCTCTTCCCCGTCAGTTCATTTTCGCATTTCCCCCCAAATTCTCAAAATCCCTAATTCCCAAATCTAATTACCCAACATCCCACTGTCGTCCATCGTCATCTTGCTCCCGGCGTCGCAACGTCCCACCCTCAGCTAGTCCTCGGCGTCGAGATTATTCACCGTCAGCTACTTCCTGGCACCCACAGCAGATATTTGTTCCATCATTCTTGCTTACATTTTTTTCATCTTTTTACAATGAAGTTGTTCCTTCTCTCTTTCAGTAACTGTCCAAACCTTGAAACCACCTTAGACTATTTTTTGTTATATCTTCAATTTCCCAAGAACCTCTTGAATCTGTTCAAGTTAGTCCATACTTAATGCTTAAAAAAGGAATTTATCTATGTTTCTGATAATGTTCATATTTAGTTAGCATATCTGTTTACCTATGTGGATTTGGAAGAAAAGTTTTTGGTCCTCATGCCAGTTGTTTGTGCTTTGACATTCAATTCTTATTATTTTTTCATTGAAAATATTATTTCATAGCTTGTTTTGAGATTAAATATTTGTGAGTTACGTTGTGAACATGTCAAAATGAAATGGATTTAACAATTTGTAGGTAATAGGTGCTTTCTTGTCAGTGTAGTGTTCCTCCTCCTTTTAGGGGATGTATACATATCCATTACTTTGCTCTGTAGGTTTGGTTTATGGGTAAACACTCCCACATATCAGTTGAGTTTGACAATGCAAGTAGGTTTATACTTCGGGTGTATTTTGCTTGGTTCTCCAACTACTTTTGTTGGGTTTGATGGTGCTGTTTTGGGAGATGGTTGTGCTTTACCAATATTTATGATTGGAAAGTGATAGGGTTGCCAAATTCTCTAGCTTTTCATTTGAAATGGATTATGGAAGTTGGGAAAATTTTATGGTATCCATAATATATCTACATTCTACCTAGTTGATAATGATATTAATTATTTCAGATTAATAAAGTATCATTTTGGACTAATTGCATTCTATCTAGTTGACAATGTATCCATTATGTTTTTCTTGAGTGAAGGGGTGTATAGGAGAGCAAATAAGGTTATGTGATTTGTTGTAGTGTGGCCTAGACTAGAGGCAATTCATTGTTTTCTACTTTTCTTTTGCTATTGGCCTCAGATTTTGTTTGTTTTGGCTTTCATGGAAGTTTTATTTTAAAGTACTTGGTTTTTCATTTCAATCAATTAAATATTAGATCTCATGTTTACTACTGAAGTGTTGGAGATGTAAATGAAAACCAATATTAAACCAATATATAATAGCTAATTAAGGTTTTAAGGTTGATATAGG